>QRFJ01001219.1:450304-611644 GCA_006176705.1 Cocos nucifera
AAAAATGAGAGGAACCGTGTGTCTTAAAAGATCAGTGGGAGCGTTGTTGTTTCTTTCTCGTATGTACGTGGATGACATCCTTCTTATTGGAAATGATATTCCCATGATAACAACAATCAAAATATGGTTGTCCAAAGAATTATTCATGAAAGACCTAGGTGAACCATCCTTTATTCTAGGAATTAAGGTCTATAGGGATAGACCAAATAGGATGCTAGAACTTTCACAGAAGATGTACATAGAGAAAGTACTAAAGAGGTTTAGTATGAAAAACTCTAAGAGGGGATTAATATCCTTCAGACATGATATTCATCTTTCCAAGAAGATGTGCCCTAGCACACCTGAGGAAATAGAACGCATGAGCAAGATCCCTTATGCTTCTGCAATAGGGAGCCTCATGTATGCCATGCTATGTACACGACCTGATATAGCCCATGCTGTGAGTGTCACAAGCAGATATCAGTCAAATCCAGGTGAAGAACACTGGACTTCTATGAAATGTATCCTTAAGTACTTGAGAAGAACTAAGGATATGATGTTGGCCTTTGGTAATGGAGAACTCCAAGTCCAGGGATACACAGACTCGGATTTCATGTCCGATATAGATGATCGAAAGTCGACATCTAGGAGTCTATTTGTGTGCAATGGTGGTGCTGTCAGCTGGAAGAGTTCCAAGCAAACCATGATAGCAGATTCCACCATGGAAGCAGAATATATCGCTGCATCAAAGGCTGCGAAGGAAGCATTCTGGTACAAGAAGTTTGCTGCAAGAAATTGGAGTAATGCCATCAGATGCCATTCCTCTATACTGCGACAACAATGGCGCCATAGCCCTTGCTAAGGAGCCGAGGTCTCACCAGAAATCAAGCACATTGAGCGGCGATACCACCTCATCCGTGATTACCTCGAGAAGGGTTACGTCGAGGTCAAGAGAGTCAACTCCACAGATAATGTGGTAGACCCACTTACAAAGCCGTTGGGCAACAAAGATCGAAGCCCACCTTGAGAAGATGGGACTTAGACTTGTAGCCAATTGGCTTTAGGACAAGTGGAAGATTGTTAGATATATATGTGCCCTAGAAGCCAGAATTGGCTGACACTTGTAATACACTTCTAGGGGCAAAATTATAATTTTGACTAATAATCAATAAAATGGGTTATTTTCTATCACATATGTGTATTTAGTGTCTGTGATACATCCTTTGAGTTAATGGTAATGATAATTCATATTTTCAAGAGTTGAAAATTTAAGACATGAATAATCATTATTAACTCATAAAATGCTTCCGACCATAGGATCATCACGAGGATGGTGATTGATCCGAAAGGTTGGTGTACAATCGCTTCTCTTTAGTAGATGAGTCTTGAGTCTACGGTGTGGAGACACCGGAGCGAGAGTACAGGTACTCGTTAGAGAATGAGGGCACTGAGCGTGACCACCTCGAGTAGTCATTAGGAAGTCTACCTTCTCGTCAATGACTGACTCGATGCTGCAGTGGTGTGTCTGGTTCTTTGACCTGAGGTGCATCGACAGTTCACCTTGAGGGTGTTATAGTTTGACTACACCATTACTCGGTCTCCTAGCCATATGGAATCCTGAGGTGTATGTTGGCTATAGCATGTTCATTGTAGGAACTGGATTGCATCAAGATGGAATCTATCTACCTCGGTGGTAGAGGAGCAGCCCTATGATGATCATGAGAATCAAGTCCAGAAGCCCATGGCCATGGCAGAGTGAAATAATAGAAAGAGTTTCTATTTAGGTTTTCACATCGGACTTGAATCGAATGATTACATCATATGACAGAAACTAGGGTTTGAACGAGTTCACCTTAACCCTAATCTGATCGGGGCTCAAGATAGAAGAACTTAATCACACAGGTAGCTGCACCAAGAGGTTCGCATTCAGCTCTGATGGGTTTGCCACCATATACTGCTAGGTGTCACTGGTGGATTTTGGGAGCAATTAGAATGATTTAGATGATCGATCATTCTAGCTGTTCGAATCAGAAGAGTTCTGATCCATCGAAAGGAGTTTCGATGATGTCGATGATAGAGATCATGACATATCCCATTACCATACAGAACTGAACCTAACTGGGTCACACAAACAAGGGTTTGAATCTGGTGATCATCAATTGAACTGATCCAGTTCAATTGATCTGAATGAGATTCAATTAGGTTCAAGAAAATCGTGCTAGCACTCGATTGAACCTAACGTTCTTCTTTTACTATCATAAATAGTTGTCCTGACTGAGCCAAAGGAGTTTGTGCTCAATCAGAGGCCTTCACTTGGTCTGACTGGAGCTGTCCAAGTCAGAAAAGGGTTGTCTTATTTTGTAAGACAATACCTACCATTTTTGGTCACCTGCCATTTCTCATCCTTTGACTTTGGTCAAAAGTTGACCTTTGACTGGTCAAATGTTGACCATTGACACTTTGACTTCTGTCCACGTGTCATGCACCTATTGGAGAGCTGGTGGGGGCTTGTCCTCCCTGCCAGAACCTGGCAAGGAGGAGGGCGCACGCCACCCTTGGCGTGTGCCCAAGCTGAGGCGCCCAGGAGTCCCTGTTGGACAGGGACTCCATCTCCTTTTTGGATTCCAATTAGACTTCTCCTAAGAACCAAGTTTGACTGGTCTTAGGCACCATCTAAGGAGAAATCCAGGGACTCTATTCCCACCAATCAGATTTAGATCTGATTTCACAAAGGATTGTATGATTGGTTGGGAAGAAGAGGAGTTGGATCACGCATAGTCTATAAATAAGACCCTGCGCCCAACTCAAAAATCTGAAAATTGAAAATTCTCCATGCCCCAAGGCTGCCTCTCCTCCTCCTCCTCCATGCCAAATCCATCTTCTCCCTCTCCTCTCCATGCCCAAAGGTGTTTGGGATCTTAGTTGGTGCAATCCAGATGAGAGAAAGGCGATAGAAAGCTAGAAGGCTGCGCTGCTGCAAAGGACAACTGCTGATCTTTGAAAGGTATTTTGAAGATCCTCCAGATTAGATCTAGATCTAATTTTTAGAGACATGATAGAGAAGAAGAGGATCTCCAGATCCAGTCCAAGTGGATATCGATAGAGGCCAGGCACTTGCGTGGCTAGATCCAGAACCTTTCGCTGCCTACAGGATCATCTACGAGTAATAGAATTATCCTACATCAAGATAAATTAAATTTGATTTAATTTATTTAAATTTTATTTTTATTATTAGAATAATAAGAATCAGATTTAAAATACTTTAGATCAGATTTGGATCAAAGAAAAAAAATTTTGAAATATATCTCTTGATCCGATCAGATCTGAACGAACCTGGTCCGAAAAATCAGGATTTTCCTTCACCTAAAAGCCAGATTGGCTAACACTTATAATACACTTTTAGGAATAATTTTATAATTTTGACTATAAATTAATAAAAAAATTATTTTCTATCATAGTGTATATTTAAAGTGTATGTGATACATCCTTTGAGTTAATGGTAATGACA
The DNA here is from genome assembly GCA_006176705.1 of Cocos nucifera. Classification (NCBI taxonomy): domain Eukaryota; kingdom Viridiplantae; phylum Streptophyta; class Magnoliopsida; order Arecales; family Arecaceae; genus Cocos; species Cocos nucifera. Next base: position 453,792 of record QRFJ01001219.1, read on the forward strand.
ATTCATATTCTCAAAGAGTTGAAAATTTAAGATATGAATTTTCATAATTAACTCATAAATTGCTTTCGATCGTAGGATCATCATGAGGATGGTGATTAATCCAGAAGGTTGGTGTATGATCATTTTTTTTGAGTAGATGAGTCTTAAGTCAATGGTATGGAGACACTAGAGTGAGAGTACAGATACTCGTTAGAGAATGAGGACACTGAGCGTGACCACCTCGAGCATTCATGAGGAAGTCTACCTTCTCATCGATGACTGGCTCGATGTTGTAGTAGTGTGTCTAATTCTTTGATCTGAGATGCATCGATAATTCACCTTGAGAGTGTTGTAGTTTGACTACACCATAACTCGGTCTCCTGGCCATTTAGAATCTTGAGGTGTATGTTGGCTATAGTACGTTCATTGTAGGAATAAGATTGTACCAATAAGGAATCTATCTACCTCGGTAGATGAGGAGTAGCCCTATGATGATCATGAGAATCGAGTCCATAAGCCCATGTCCATGGTAGGGTGAAGATGATAGTAAGAGTTTCTATAAGGCTTTCACATAGGACTCGAATCGAATGATTAATTCATATGACGGATATTGGGTTTGACGAGTTTACCTTAACCTTAATCCTATTAGGACTCAAGATAGAAGAATCCAATCACATAGATAGCTGCACCGAGAGATTTACTTTCAGTTTTAATGGGTTGCCATCATATACTACTAGATATCATTGGTGGATTTTGAGAGCAATTAGAATGATTTTGATGATCGATCATTCTAATTATATGAATCAGAAAAGTTCTAATCCATCGAAAGGTATTTCGATAATATCGATGATGGAGATCACGACATGTCTCATTAGCATACAAAACTGAATCTAACTAGATCATACAAATAAGGATTTAGGTCTGGATGTCATTAGTTGAGCTAACCTAGTTTGATAGATTTGGATTAGATCCAATCAGGTTCAAGCTAATCATGCTAGCACTCGATTGAGCCTGACTTTCTCCTTCTATAATCTTTTTGATTCATCGCAACCAAGTTAAATTTGATTTGACTTATTTTTGTATCTTGAATGAGTTTATTTTCATCTGATTGGAATAAGTTCAGATCAGATTAATTATGAAAATTAAATTCATTCCTAGTGCAATTGGACTAGGGTCAATAGTTGACCCAATTGAGAAAATTGAGGGTCACATGATTAGAAAATTTTAGAAATTTCTTAAGAAATCATTTTAGTCTAATTTTTAGATATGTGATAGGGTATGAGTCATGCTTTGGGTGTGCAAAATTTCATGATTTTTGAACTTACCTAGTCTAGGTTTTGATAGAGTTTGATTTGGATCAAACTCTTAAGGGAAGAGTCCTAGACGCACATGGACTCTTCCTTATCCTTTCAAGCTGCCACCTTCCAAATAGATTTTTGGCATCAAAACTAGATGGGATCTGGGGTTTTTCATGGAGATCAGGTCCAAGAGTCCCAATGATTAAATTAATAGTCAAAAAGAGACTCTTTATGGTGCTATGTCTAGTATAAGAACTCTTCTTACAAAATTATCTCAATGTAATTTATTTTTTCCATATCCAAAGAAATCTTCCCTCTAATATCCATGCCCTCTTTATCCTCTCTCTCTCTGTCTTCTACATGTCTAAAAAATTAGGCACAAATCTGAGTTGAAGGTCTAAGGTTTTTAGCATAAGATTTAGCATCTACACGACGGTGTTAGTAAGACGAACAGGCTACCCTCAAAAGTCATTTTGAAGGCTTTTCAAATCAGATCCAGATCTGATTTTTGGAGGAGCAATTCATGAAGAGAAGATATTCAGATCTTGCCCAACTAGATATTGGTAGAGGCTTAGGGATAGTCTAAATGATAGGTATCTATGGCACCTTAGACTAGGTCATAAAGCAAAAGACAAGGTTAACAAATTGAAGAAATTTGGGCTATTGAGTTCGTTGACTTTCAAGTCATATCCAATTTATGAATCATGTCTTCATGGCAAAATGACTAAGCTCCATTTTGTAGGACATGAGAAAGGGCCACAAAACTACTTGCCCTAGCACATACTGATGTGTGCGGCCCATTTGATGTACCAGCTAGAGGCAATTATGTCTACTTCATCACCTTTATCGATAATTTATCACGATACGGATATGTGTATTTGATGCGACATAAATCTAAAGCTTTTGAAAAGTTCAAAGAATTCAGACATGAAGTAGAAAAATAAACTAAAAAATCTATTAAGGTTCTTCGATCAGATCAAGGAGGTGAATATCTTAGTTAAAAATTCCTAGACTATCTTAAGCAAAATGGTATAGTCTCTCAATGGACTCTACCTGGAACACCTCAACTCAACGGGATTTCAGAATGAAGAAATCGAATCTTATTAGATATGGTCCGATCTATGATAAGCTTCACGGACCTTCTTGAGTTTTTTTGGGGACATAGTCTAATGACCGCTACATATTTACTAAATAGGGTTCTCTCCAAAACTGTTTCTACCACACCGTATGAGATATGGCATGGTAAGAAATCAAATCTGAGTCACCTCAGAATTTAGGGTTATCCGGTTCATGTCAAGAGACAACAGATGAACAAGTTAGAGTATAGGTCCTTTAGAGCTTGATTCATAGGATATCCTAAAGAGTCATTAGGATATTACTTCTGCATTCTGGAAGCCCATAATATGATTATGAGTCGACATACCATCTTTCTTAAAAAAATAATTTATTCAAGATGGTGGCATCAAAAGGTAGATTAGGCTCGAGGAGAAAGTCTCCTAAGAGCAATGAGCTAAGGATCCTATGAAACCCAATCAGATTGAGCCAGTCCAATCACTACCTAGTCCACCTCGTAGATCAAAAAGAATTTTTCATCCTCCTGAAAGGTACTTAGGTACTATTTTAGAGGACGTAGAGAAAATATTCCTCACAAAAAATGGGGTTCATGGTGATGATCCCAAAACCTATGATGAGGTAATATTAGATATCGACTCTGAGAAATTATTAGAGGCAATGAAGTCAGAGATTGACTCAATGTGCTCGAACCAAGTTTGGACCTTGGTAGATCCATCTGAAGGTATAGTACCTATTGGGTGTAAATGGATCTACAAGAGAAAGATAGGTGCAGATGGGAATGTAAAGACATTCAAGGCTAGGTTAGTGGTGAAAGGATATAGTCAGTGCGAAGGCATTGACTATCAGGATACCTTCTCGCTAGTAGCCATGCTAAAATCCATCCGCATAATACTTATTGTTGCAGCCTATTTTGATTATAAAATATGGTAGATAGATGTGAAAATGGCCTTCTTAAATGAATATCTTGAGAAAGATATCTATATGGAACAGCCGCTAGGTTTCACATCTAGTGATGCTGATCACAAGGTCTGCAGGCTGCAAAGGTCTATCTATAGACTTAAGCAAGCATCTCGGAGCTAGAATGCTCATTTCAATGATGTGATCAAATCATTTGGATTCATCAAGAATGAGGAGAAACCATGCATATTCCAAAAGATTAATGGGAGTACTATTGTCTTTCTCGTACTATACGTGGATGACATCCTCCTTATTAAGAATGATATTTTCATGTTGACCATAGTTAAAATGTGGTTATCAAAAGAGTTCTCTATGAAAGACCTAGGAGAGACATCCTTTATTCTAGGAATTAAGGTCTATAGGGATAGACCAAATAGGATGCTGGATCTCTCACAGAAGATGTACATAGAGGAGGTACTAAAGAGGTTTAGCATGGAAAACTCTAAGAGGAGATTGGTGTCCTTCAGATATGGCATTCATCTCTCCAAGAAGATGTGTCCCAACACACCTGAGAAGATTGAATACATGAGCAAGATCCCTTATACTTCAGCAATAGGGAGCCTTATGTACGCCATGCTATGTACACAACCTGATATCGTCCATGCTGCGAGTGTCATAAGTAGATATCAATCGAATCCAAGTGAAGAGCATTGGACTTCTGTGAAATGTATCCATAAGTACTTGAGAAGGACAAAGGATATGTTCTTGATTTTTGGTAATGAAGAACTCCAAGTCCAGGGTTATACAGATTCAAATTTTATGTTTGATATAAATGATTAAAAGTCGACATCTGATAATCTGTTTGTGTGTAATGAGGGTGCTGTCAGCTGAAAGAGTTCCAAGCAGACTATGATAGCAAATTCCATCATGAAAGTAGAGTACATCACTGCATCGAAAGCTGCAAAGAAGGCATTCTGGTATAAGAAGTTCATCACAGAACTTGGAGTGATGCCATCAGATATCGTCCCTCTATACTGTGATAACAATGGTACCATAGTCCTAGCTAAGGAGCTAAGGTCTCACCAAAAATTCAAGCATATCGAGCGGCGATTCTACCTCATCCACGATTACCTCGAGAAGGATTACGTCGAGGTCAAGAGAGTCAACTTCGCAGACAATGCGGCAGATCACTAACAAAGACTTTAGGCCAGCAGAAGATCGAAGCCCATCTTGAGAATATGGAACTTAGATTTGTATCCAATTGACTTTAGGTCAAGTGAGAGTTTGTTAGATATGCGCCCTAGAAGCCAGATTGGCTAATACTTGTAATACACTTTTAAGAATAATTTTATAATTTTGACTATAAATTAATAAAAAAATTATTTTCTATCATAGTGTGTATTTAAAGTGTATGTGATACATCCTTTGAGTTAATAGTAATGATAATTCATATTTTCAAAGAGTTGAAAATTTAAGACATGAATTTTAATAATTAACTCATAAACTGCTTCCAACCGTAGGATCATCACGAGGATGGTGATTGATCTGAAAGATTGATGTACGATCACTTTTTTTGAGTAGATGAGTCATGAGTCTATGGTGTGGAGACATCGGAGCGAGAGTACAAGTACTTGTTAGAAAACAAGGGCACTGAGCATGACCACCTCGAGCATTCATAAGGAAGTCTACCTTCTCATCGATGACTGGCTCGATGTTGCAGTAGTATATTTTATTCTTTGATCTGAGGTACATCGATAATTCATCTTGAGGGTGTTGTAGTTTGACTATACCATAACTTGATCTTCTAGCCATTCAGAATCCTGAGATGTATGTTGGCTATAGTACATTCATTGTAGGAATTGGATTGCACCAATAAGGGATCTATCTACCTCGATAGATGAGGAGTAGCCCTATGATGATCATAAGAATCGAGTCCATAAGCCCATGGCCATGGTAGAGTGAAGATTATAGAAAGAGTTTTTATAAGGGTTTCACAAAGGACTCGAATCAAATGATTAATTCATATGATGGATATTGGGTTTGACGAGTTCACCTTAACCCTAATCCTGTCAGGGCTTAAGATAGAAGAACCAAATCACATAGATAGCTTCATCGAGAGGTTCACTTTTAGTTCTGATAGATTGCCATCATATACTGCTAGGTGTCACTGGTGGATTTTGGGAGCAATTAGAATGATTTTGATGATCGATCATTCTAATTGTATGAATCAGAAAAGTTATAGTCCATCGAAAGGTATTTCGATGATGTCGATGATGGAGATCATGACATGTCTCATTATTATATAGAATTGAACCTAACTAGGTTACACAAATAAGGGTTTGGGTCTGGATGTCATCAATCGAGCTAACCTAGTTTGATAGATTTGGATTAAATCCAATCAGGTTCAAGGTAATCATGCTAGCACACGATTAAGCCTGACTTTCTCCTTCTATAATCTTTTTGATTCATCACAATCGAGTTGAATTTAATTTGACTCATTCTTGTATCTTGAATGAGTTTATTTTCATTTGATTAGAATAAGTCTAGATCAGATTAATTATAAAAATTAAATTCATTCCTAGTGCAATTGGACTAGGGTCAATAGTTGATTCAATTGAAAGAATTGAGGGTCATGTGATCAAAAAATTTTAAAATTTTTTTTAGAAATTATTTTGCTTTAATTTTTGGTTATTAGATAGGGCACAAGCTATACTTTGGTTGTAAAAAATTTCATGATTTTTGGAGATGCCTAGACCAGTTTTTGATAGAGTTTGATTTGGATCAAACTCTTAAGGGAAGAGTCCTAGACTCACATGGACTCTTCCTTATCCTTTCATGGTGCCACCTTCCAGATGGATTTTTGGCATCAAAGCTAGATAGGATCTAGGGTTTTTCATAGAGATCAGGTCTAGGAGTCACAATGGTCGAATTAATAAGGTTTTTTTTTCAAAAAGGGACTCTTTATGGCACTATATCTAGTATAAGAACTCTTCTCATGAAATTGCCTCAATGTAATTTATTTTTTCCACACCCAAAGGAGCCTTCTCTCTAATATCCACACCCCCTCTATCCTCTCTCTCCCTCTCTTCTACATGTCCAAAAAGTTAGGCACAAATCTAAGTTGAAAGTCCAAGATTTTTGGCATAAGATTCAACATCTATGCAACGATGCTCGTGAGATGAACAGGCTGCCCTCAGAAGTCATTTTGAAAGCTTTTCAAATTAGATCCAAATTTAATTTTTGGAGGAGAGATTCATGAGGAAAGGATATTTAGATCCTACTTGAGTGGACACTGGTAGAGACTAAGCACGTGCATGGCTCCTTCCAAAACCTCAAGAATCAATAGGATCATCGCAGGATAATTAGATTACCAAATCAGGTACTTGAAATTAAATCTGATTTAATTTTATTTTTAACTTTTAATATCATATCTCTATGATCAGATTCGAGAAGTCTCAGATTTGATTAAAATTTTAGAAAAAATTTTTGAAATATTTCTTCAGATCCAATGAGATCTGAACGATCCTGTGTCGAAAAAATAGGCTTTTTCTTCAGGTCAAAGAGGAGGTCAGCGTCGAGAAGGAGCAGGCTATCGAAGCCTTCAAGTCCTCTAAAGCCATGGAGGACATCCAGATTGCCCTCACCAGGGAGGCCTTTCTAGAGGGGTTTGAGATCTACATGAGGAGGGTTGCGAAGATTTTTTGGATGTAGACCTCGACCTTCTAACAAACGAGCTTGATGAAGAAGCGGATCCCTTCAATGTCGGTGCTGCCTCTCCCACTGCTAAACCTATCCCTAAAGTTTTTGAACCTATAGTTGTGGCCCCCAAATCTGCTCTTGAACTTGAGGCCATAGAGAATGCACCAACCTTATTTGCCACCATATCACCCGAGGTTGAAAACTTTTGATAATTATACTTTTTCCTTCTGATGTACATAAATCATTTTGAGCAATGAAAATATATTTCTTCTCTTTATACTTGTGTGGTGGTGTGTATCATTCAGAATCCTTCTAGTGATCGAAGCCATGACCCATCGTCTCCAACCGAGGTTGAGCCACTACCTTAAGGTGTTCCTCTGAGGTCCATAGTTAGAAACTTGAAAAAAGAAGTTCATCATTTAAAGAAGAAGTTGAAAAAGATGGAAGATGAGCTTCAAAAATTGAGAAAAAATTATTCAAAGTTGATAATCGAGGTCACTTACACCAAGTGCACAAAAAGGATTTCATGGATTATATCAATAACAAGCACTATTTGGCTAAAGAACTGGAATGGGTGAAGAAGCTCAGCAACGAGAAAGCTTGGACTTTGACTGTCAAGGCAAGCTCTCTGAAAATCGAGCTGAAGGCTGCACAAGAGAAGATTCGAATACTCAAAAAAAGTTAAGCATGGTCTACCAATCAGATTGAGTACAACTGGGATTGGTCGAAAAGGTTCTCTAAATTACAGGGTCAGTTACAAGCAGCCGAAGACTCATATAATGATTATAGACGAGGTTGGTGTGATCAAGTTATCGATCTTCAATATAAACTCCAAAAGGCTGATGGTGAGATTGTCCAACTTCGATAGCAATTGTTGGATAAATCTCAAGCTGGCTCGAGTAGAGATTCATAGAAGATTCTCTCTTTAAGAGGCACTTTGGAGAGCCTATCCACCATGCAAGAAACAGACAAAACTGAGCTACGTGGATTGAATATTCAAATGGCATACCGAAAGAACATCGTGAAGGACGCCAAAGCCAAATCTGCAGTTTTAAGGAAGAGGCTGAGGAAGATGGAGAAGAAGTCATGCAAATGGGAGAGGATGCTAAGGAAGAGTTTGGCGGCTCGATAGAGACTTGAGAAGGAGGTTGAAGGTCTGAAACTCTTTCTTGTGATGGTTGAAGCTGGCAATCCAAAGTCCAACCTCGAATAGGACTTTGTCTCCCTTTCCTTTCTTTTTTTTTAACTGATCTAATGGACCTCCCCATGTACTGAACTCGTTATTTTAATGAAAATATAATTTTGGTTGCTTCATCTCAGTCGTATGTTCGCATAGTTTTTCACTCCCCCTCTTTTTCTTTCTTTTTTTTTTATGGTATTCGCAACTATAGAGCAACTTTTCAAGAATGATTATAGTTCGCCAAAATATATATACTCTTTGACGATAATGGCCCTTGGGTACCCCAGTTTACATAATTGGATCTCTGCATCTTTTATGTCTAGAAGAGGTCCCCTAATCCCATTTATGGTTGATCACGACTTTTGCTTGGATGAGATAATCCTCCATTCTTGAACGTTAAAGATTTTTCTTATTTCGAGATGAGGTTCTCCTTCCGATCTTGACCTACTTGATCTTTTTTTTCTGTTAGGACGAAGTTCTCCTCCTATTCCTAACATGATCATTGAGGTACTAAAGAGCCATTGAAAGGACCTCTTTCCTTCTCCTATCTTAAACAATTGGAGGTCTTAATCCATGTCAGGATGAGATTTTTCTTCTATTCCTGACATGGTTGGATTTTATCTTTGTTAGGATGAGGTCCTCCTCCTGTCCCTAACAATTTGATTAGGGTACAAAAGGGCTGCTGAAAGGACCTCTCCTCTCCTTCTGTCTTAAACAATCGGAGGTCTTCATCCATATCAGGACAAGGTTCTCTTCCTCTTTCTGACATGATTGGCTTTTACCTTTGTTAGGATGAGGTCCTCCTCCAGTCACTAACAAAGTTATTGGGACACAAAAGAGCCATTAAAAGGGCCTCTTCTCTTCTCCTATCTTAAACAATTGGAGGTCTTCATTCGTGTCAGGATAAGGTTCTTCTCCTATTCCTGAGATGGTTGGCTTTTATCTTTGTTAAGATGAGGTCCTCCTTCTATCCCTAATAAAGTTATTAAAGCACAAAAAGATCATTGAAAGGGCCTCTCCTCTCCTCCTGTCGTAAACAATCAAAAGTCTTCATCCATGTCAAGATGAGATTCTCCTCCTGTTCCTGACATGGTTAGCTTTTATCTTTGTTAAGGTGATGTTGTCCTACTATCCCTAACAAAATTATTGAGGCATAAAAGGATCATTGAAAGAGCCTCTCCCCTCCTCCTATCTTAAACAACCGAAGGTCTTCATCTGTGTCAAGACGAGGTTCTCCTCGTGTTCCTAATATGATTAATTTTGTTTATCGACTAAGCTCGGGAGGTAATCCACTGTCATCACATTCTTATACTAAAGGCGAAGATATTAAAATAAGAAAAATTTATTAAAATGAAGTTATTGATGGTATATCCATAAGTTTTTCGAGTTCCACGATCATGAAAGTTTAGCTCCTTCAAGTTCTTTCAGATGATAAGTTCCAGGCTGGATGACCTTCTTAATCTCGTAAGGGCCTTCCCAATTTGGAGTGAGCTTTCCTTGATTCTGAGGTTGTGAGATAGTCGCTCATCGAAGTACTAAATCTCCTACCTTAAATGCTTTTCTCCTAACTCCAGAATTATAGTAGCGAGCTACCTTCTACTTGTAGACCATCATCCGAACTTGGGCCTCTTCTCATTTTTCTTCCAACAAGTCAAGGTTGGCTCTAAGATCCTATGAGTTTCTCTGTTCATTGAATGCCACGACCCATGCTGACAAAAATTTGAGCCCTATCGGGATGACTGCTTCTATTTTGAAAACTAAAGCAAATGGTGTCTCCTCAGTCGGCAACCTTTGGATAGTTCGATAAGCCTAGGGTACATGATAAAATTTATCTACCCAAGTTTCCTTCGCTCTTTCAATCCTTACCTTTATGCCTTGCAATAAAGTCCTGTTGGTCACCTCGACCTCTCCATTTGCCAGTGGATGAGCAACTGATGTAAAATTATGGAAGATATTTAGGTCTTCATAGAACTCGACAAATCTCATCCTTGCAAATTAGCGTTCATTATCTATTATAAGAGTCTGAGGTAGGCAGACTATTGACTTTCAAATGAAGTTATGTACTTTAACTTCAGTGATTTTGGCCAGAGGTTAGCTTTGATCTATTTGGTAAAATAATCAATTGCCATAAAAAAAATTTTTGCTATCTAGATGCCATAGAAAAGGGCTCGAGTATGTCCATCTTCCACTATGCGAATGGCCATGGGGTGCTTAGGGGTGTAAGTTCAGAGGCCGATTATCTTTGGATACTCGCATTCCTTTGACACCGATCGCATTTTCTGACATACTCTATAGAGTCTTGATGCATGGTTGGCCAATAGTAGCCCTATCTAAGTAGCTTGTGAGACAAAGATCTAGCCTCCAAATTGAAGGAAAAAATCTATTTTCCATGTCAAGTTCGTTCAGATCTGATTGGATCAGGAGGGATATTTCAAAAAAAAAAAATTTCTAAGATCCTAATCAGATCTGAGATTCCTCAAATCTAATCTTATTAATCTAATAATAAAATAAAGATAAAAATTAAATCTAATTTAATTATACATTTATTTTGGGTAATCCAATTATCCTATGATGATCCTGATGTTTGCCTAAGATTCTAGATGTAGCAATGCAAGTGTCTGGCCTCTACCAGTATCCACTCAGACAGGATCTGAAGATCTTCTTCTTCTCAAGCAATCCTCCAAATATCAAATCTGAATCTGATCTTGAAGATCTTCAAAATGGCTTTTGAAGAATAGTCGTTGTCTCTTGCAGCAGTGCTGCCTTCTTCCTTTTTTGAAGCTTTTCACTTGCTTGGATCGCACCTTCTTCATGCCCAAAGTCCCTTGGGTGTGGAGAGGAGAGAAAGGATTAGAGGGTGACATAGAGAAGGAGGGAGAGGGGCTATGTGGCGTGGGCTAAAGGTAGAATCCTTTAATTTTAGGCGTAGATAGGGTTTATATTGACCCTGCTGTGCCATGTAGTGCCACATCATCCTGACCAATCACGGCCCTTTGTACAATCAAATCTAAATTAGATTGGTGGGATGACATCATCTGATCCAATTAGATTAGAATCCCTCAAAACTCTCCTTAGGTGGTGCCAAGACTGGGTCAAATAAGTCTTCTTGGCGCCACCTAATTTAATTTCCTAAAGCAACTGGAGTCCCATCTGTACGGGACTCCATCTTCTATCCTCATGGGATGCATGCCTCCCTAGGTGTGTGCTCCTTTTCTATCTGCTTTTTAGCAGGGGGACAAGTTTCTAGGTTCTCTCCTATGGGTGCATGATACATGGGCAGATGTCTAAGTATCTAGGGTCAACATTTGACCAATGTCCAAAGACAAGATTTAGCAGGTGACAAAAAATGGTAGGTGTTGTTTCAAATTTATCTCATAAATTAATACAACCTTTTTCTGACCTAGACAAGCTCCAATCATACTAAGTAAAGATTCCTGAGTAAGTCCAAACATATTTGGCTCAATCAAGACAAGCTTTGTTGATTGTTAAAGGAGAACATTAGGCTCAATCGTGTGCTAGCATGATTTTCTTGAACCTAATTGAATCTTATTCAAATCAATTGAACTGGGTTAATCCAATTGATGATATCCAGATCCAAATTCTTATTTGTGTGATCCAGTTAGATTTAGTTCTATATAGTAATGGGATATGTCGTGATCTCTATCATCGACATCATCGAAATATCTTTCGATGGATTAGAACTTTTCTAATTCAGACAACTAGTATGATCGATCATCCAAATCATTCTAATTGCTCCCAAAATCCACCAGTGACACCTAGCAGCACATGGTGACAATCCATCAGAACTAAAAGCGAACCTCTTCGTGTAGTTACCTATGTGATTTAGTTCCTCTATCCTGAGCCCCGATCGGATTAGGGTTAACATGCTCTTGTCAAATCCTAATATCCATCATATGAATTAATCATTTGATTCAAGTCCAATGTAAAAATTCTAATAGAAACTCTTTCTATTATTTCACTCTGCCATGGCCATGGGCTTATGGACTTGATTCTCATGATCATCATAGGACTACTCCTCATCTATCGAGGTAGATAGATTTTCTATTGGTGCAATCCAATTCCTACAATGAACATGCTATAGCCAACATACACCTCAGGATTCCAAATGGCTAGGAGATCGAGTTATGGTGTAGTCAAACTATAACACCCTCAAGGTAAATTGCCGATGCACCTCAAGTCAAAGAATTAGACACACTACTGTAGCTCAAACCAGTCATCGATGAGAAGATAGACTTCCTCATGACTGCTCGAGGTGATCACGCTCAGTGCCCTCATTCTCTAACGAGTATCTGTACTCTCACTCCGATATCTCTACACCATAGACTCAAGACTCATCTATCCAAAAGAAGCGATCGTACACCAACCTTTCGGATCAATCACCATCCTCATGATGATCCTACGGTTGGGAGCATTTTATGAGTTAATAATGAAAATTTATGTCTTAAATTTTCAACTCTTGAAAATATGAACTATCATTACCTATTAACTCAAGAGATGTATCACAGACACTTTTAAATACACACTATGATAGAAAATAATCTATTTTATTATTTATAGTTAAAATTATAATTTTATCCTTAGAAGTGTATTACAAGTGTCAGCCAATCTGGCTTCTATAGCACACATATCTAACACAAATGACTTCCACATATTCCTTCATACACTTTCCATAGAGCATAGTTAGCTTTAGAAGGTTGGAGGCATTTTAGTAATGATAAAGAGGATGACCTTTTATACTACTTATTCTCATATAGAACATATCGAACGGCTTGATTTCTTAGTTTCCAAGCTTTCTTCGAATCTCAAGGAAGAACATCATCTTTGAGATAAGCAACAAGTGGGTCAATCTAGCTGGGCTCATTATCAATTTGCATTACAGTCTGGGGTTCCTCCGAACTTGGATTTTTCAAAACTTCAAAGAAAACTTCTCTTGGTAGTTCGTTTGGGGCTAATGTAGCTATCTTGGAGAGAAGGTTGGCCCTAGTATTTTTTGCTCTTAGGATCTGGTGAATGTTGAAACTATTGAAGGTCGATATCAAACTCCTCACCTTTTTCAAATACTTCATCATGCTTTTCTTTCGAGCTTCATAATTACCACTGACTTATCCTACCACCAATTGAGAGTCACTATAAGCTTGGAATCGATCTGCTTTTAGCTCTTTGGCTATCTTCAACCTCAAAATTAGGGCCTCATACTCTACCCATTGTTTATCACTGGAAACTCAAAACATAATGCATATTTGGTGATGACTCCTTCTGGATTAACCAAGATCATACCTGCATCTACACCAGAAGTATTGGATGATTCATCCACATACAGAGCCCAGAAGCCTTCAGGGAGGTCTACTCTTTCTTCAGGAGAGCTCGGCTGCAACCATAGAATACCGACCTCATTTCACTCAAGTTTGGCTTCATCTGGAATAGTACATTCCACTATAAAATCTATCAATATTTAGGCTTTGATTGATGGTTGAGGTTGAAAATTGATGTCAAACTCTGTGAGCTTGATTGTCTATTTTTTTATTCTTCCAAAGGCATCTGTTCAATGAAGAACTATCTTGATTTGTTGATCTGTGAGGAGCATTATAGTATGCCCCTGAAAATAAGGTTGAAGCCTTCGGACTGCAATCAACGGAGCATAAGACCGACCTTTGTACTTTCACCTCTTCCTTGACTAAGACTGCCATAAGAGCTGCTGGAGAGACCGCCAGGTATAGAAACAACTCCTCTCCTGGTTTGAGCTTGGCCAATAGAAGAGGTGAGCCAAGGTAGTTTTTCAACTCCTCAAATGCTTGCTGGCATTCAGGGGTCCAACAAAAGTTCTTCGACTACTTAAGAACTTGAAAGAAGGACATACATCACTCGGTTGACCTTAAAACAAAGCGGTTTAGGGCTGCTACCTTTTGCGTTAAGCACTGAACTTCTTTTATTAACTTCAGGATAGTCATCTCTTGAATGGCTCAGATCTTCTCTAGATTTACTTTGATTCCATGCTTCGATATCATGAACCGCAGAAAATTTCTCGAGATCACTTCGAAGGCACACTTGGTTGAGTTCAACTTCATCTTATATTTTCAAAGGGCATTGAAAGTTTCTTCAAGGTTGGCAATATGATTTATTGAAGAATAGCTCTTGATAAGCATGTTGTCTACAAAAACCTCCATATTGCAGTCGATCTGCTCCTTGAAAATTTTGTTCACCAAGCACTGGTAGGTCGCACCTGCATTTTTTAGCCCAAAAAGCATAATCCTATAATAATAGAGATCACGATTAGTGATAAAAATAGTTTTCTTCTCATCTTCTGATGCCATCTGGATTTGGTTGTAGTTGGAGAAGGCATCCTTAAAAGTGAGAAGCTTATGGCCCGAAGTTGCATCTATCAATTGATCAATTCTGAATAGGAGATAGCTATCTTTTAAACAGGCTTTATTCAACTTCTTGAAGTCTATACACATTCTTCATTTATCATTTGTCTTTTTGATGAGGACTACATTGGAGATCCAGTTCGGATAAGAGACTTTTCGGATGAATCCAGCCTTAAGGAGTTTGTCAACTTCTTCTACAATTGCCTTCTATCTCTTTGGGGCATAGCTGTGCATTTTTTTCTTTATTGATTGATAATTGGGATTAATAGCCAGACAATATTCCATGACTTCAGCATAAATTTTGGAGATGTCTGCTAGGATTCAAGTAAAAACATCCACATTTCTTTGCAAGAAGGTGACGAGTGAAGGAAAATCCTAATTTCCTGGGGTCAGCTTCGTTCAGATCTGATTGGATCGAGAGGCATATTTCAAAAATCATCTCTTAGATCTAGATCAGATCTGACACTTTTTAGATCTAATTTTATGATCTGATAAATAAAAAAATTAAATTAATTTTGAATTAATTTACCTTGATTCTGGGTAATCTGATTACCCGATGATGATCGTGCCGAAGCTCTGAGGTTCTAGATCTAGCCACGCAAGCGCCTGGCCTCTACCGATATCTACTCTGACTGAATCTAGAGATCTTCTCCTTCTCATTCTTTTCTCCAAAAATTAGATCTAGATTTGATTTGGAGAATCTTCAAAATTTCTTCTGAAGATCACCCGTCATCTCTGCAGCAGTGCTGCCTTCTTCCTTTTTTGTCAGCCTTTTCTTGCCTAACTCGTACTAATCTAAAGGCCCAACTTTCTTGGGCGTGGAGAGGAGGGAGAGGGCCAGATGGTGGCAAGGAGAAGAGAGAGGGGCAGCCTTGGGGCATGGCTTAGAGGAGTAAGCTTTTTGAAGTGGGCGCAGATAGGATCTTTTTATAGACTCTGCTACGCCATGAAGTGCTGCATCATCCTGGCCAATCACGTTGCTTCGTGCAATCAGATCTAAATCTGATTGATGAGATGACATCACCTGATCCAATCAGATGAGAGACCCATAGGTTCATTCTTAGATGGCACCTAAGACTGGTCAAAGTAGATACCCAAGGCCCACATAAGTAAAAATCAAGAAGCAACCTGGAGTCCCATCCATATGGGACTCCAGCGTCCCTATCCATGAGCGCACGCCATCCTAGGCATGCACCCCCTTCTTTTCAATTTTCAGAGAGGGGACAAACCCCTATCTACTCTCCAATAAGTGCATGACACATGGGCAGATGTCCAAGGGTCAAAGGTCAACATTTGACCAAGTCAAAGTACAAGAATTAGCAGGTGACGAAAAATAATAGGTGTTATCTCAAATTTATCTCATAAATTAAGACAATCCTTTTCTAACTTGGACAAGCTTCAGTCAGACCACGTAAAGGTACCTGAGTGAGCACAAACTCATTTGGCTCAGTCGAGACAACTTTTATGATAGAAAAAGGAGAACATTAGGCGCAATCGTGTGCTAGCACGATTTCCTTGAACCTAATTGAATCTTATTCAAATCAATTGAACTAGGTTAGTCCAATTGATGATATCCAGATCCAAACCCTTATTTGTGTGATTCAATTAGGTTCAGTTCTATACGATAATGGAATATGTCATGATCTCCATCATCAATATCATCGAAACTCCTTTCGATGGATCAGAACTATTCTGATTCAGACAACTTAGAATGATCGATCATCTAAATCATTTTAATTGCTCCCAAAATCCACCAGTGACACCTAGCAGCATATGGTGGCAATCCATCAAAATTGAAAACAAACCTCTCGGTGTAGCTACTTGTGTGATTAAGTTCTTCTATCTTGAGCTCCGATCAGATTGGGGTTAAGGTGAACTCGTCAAACCCTAATTTCTATTATATAATTTAATCATTCGATTCAAGTCCGATGTGAAAACCTTAATAAAAACTCTTTCTATTATTTCACACTCTCTGCCATGGCCATGGGCTTATGGACTTGATTCTCATGATCATCATAGGGCTGCTCCTCATCCACCGAGGTAGATAGATTCCATCTTGGTGCAATCCAATTCCTACAATGAACATGCTATAGCCAACATACACCTCAGAATTTCGAATGGCTAGGAGACCGAGTCATGGTGTAGTCAAACTATAACACCCTCAAGGTGAACTGTCGATGCACCTCAAGTCAAAGAATCAGACACACCACTGCAGCTTCGAGTCAGTCATTGACAAGAAGGTAGACTTCCTTATGACTTCTCGAGGTGGTCATGCTCAGTGCCCTCATTCTCTAACGAGTATCTATAGTCTCGTTCTGGTGTCTCTACATCGTAGACTCAAGACTCATCTACTATAAAGAAGCGATTGTACACTAATCTTTTAGATCAATCACCATCCTCATGATGATCCTACGGTCAGGAGCATTTTATGAGTTAATAAATGAAAATTCATGTCTTAAATTTTTCAACTCTTGAAAATATGAATAATCATTACCATTAACTCAAGGGATGTATCACAGATACTAAATACACTTATGTGATAGAAAATAATATATTTTATTATTTATAGTCAAAATTATAATTTTATCCTTAGAAGTGTATTATAAGTGTCAGCCAGTTCTGGCTTCTAGGGCACACATATCTAACAAACTCCCACTTGACCTAAAGCCAATTGGCTATAAATCTAAGTCCCATCTTCTCAAGATGGGCTTCAATCTTCTGCTGGCCCAATGGCTTTGTAAGTGGATCCGCCGTATTGTCTGCGGAGTCGACTATCTTGACCTCGACGTAACCCTTCTTGAGGTAATCGCGGATGAGGTGGTATCACCGCTCGATATGCTTGGATTTTTTGTGAGACCTCGATTCCTTAGCAAGATCTATAGCGCCATTGTTATCGCAGTATAGAGAAATGGCATCTGATGGCATCACTCCGATCTCCATGACAAACTTCTTGTACAAGAATGCTTTCTTTGCAGCTTTTGATGCAACAATATATTATGCTTTCATGGTGGAATCTGCTATTACTGTCTGTTTGAAACTCTTCCAACTGATAGCTTCACCATTGCACAAAAATAGACTCCCAGATGTCGACTTTCGATTATCTATATTGGACATAAAATTCGAGTCTGTATATCCCTAGACTTGGAGTTCTCCATTGCCAAAGACCAGAAACATATCCTTAGTTCTTCTTAAGTACTTAAGGATATATTTCATAGAAGTTCAGTATTCTACACCTGAATTCGACTGATATCTATTCGTGACACTCATGGCATGGGCTATATCAGGTTGTGTACATAACATGGCATACATGAGGCTCCCTATTGATGAAGCATAAGGAATCTTGCTCATGCATTCTATTTCCTCAGGTGTGCGAGGGCACATCTTCTTGGAAAGATGAATGCCATGCCTGAAGGATACTAAACCCCTCTTAGAGTTTTCCATACTAAATCTCTTTATTACTTCCTCTATGTACATCTTCTATGAAAGTCCTAGCATCCTATTCGGTCTTTCTATATAGACCTTAATTCCTAGAATAAAGGATGCTTTTCCTAGATCTTTCATGGAGAATTCTTTAGATAACCACATTTTAACTATGGTCAACATGGGAATATCATTCCCGATAAGGAGGATGTCATCCACGTACAATACGAGGAAGACAACAGCGCTCCCACTGACCTTTTTGAAGATACATGGCTCCTCATTTTTGATGAAACCAAACATTTTGATCACATCATTAAAATGAGTATTCCAACTCTGAGATGCTTGCTTAAGTCCATATATGGACCTTTGCAGCTTGCAAACCTTGTGATCATCATCACTGGATGTGAAACCTAGCGGCTGTTCCATATAGATATCTTCCTCAACATATCCATTTAAGAACACCATTTTCACATCTATTTACCATATTTCATAATCGAAATAGGCTGCAACAGCAAGCAATATGCGGATGAATTTTAGCATAGCTACTGGCAAAAAGGTATCCTGATAGTCAATGCCTTCATGTTGACTATAATCTTTTGCCACTAATCTAGTCTTGAATATCTCCACATTTCCATCTGCACCAATCTTTCTCTTGAAGATCCATTTACACCCAATAGGTACTATACCTTCTGATGGATCTACCAAGGACCAGACTTAATTTGAGTGCATCGAGTCAATTTCTGACTTCATTGCCTCTAACCATTTCTCAGAATCGATATCTGATATCACCTCATTATAGGTTTTGGGATCATCACCATGAACCCCATTACCTATGAGGAATATTTCCTCTACATCCTCTGAAATAGTACCTAAGTACCTTTCAGGGGGATGAAAAATTCTTTTCGATCTACGAGGTAGAGGAGGTAGTGTATGGATTGGCTTAACCTGATTTGGTTTCATTTAGTCCTTAGCTCGTTGCTCTTGTGAGACTTTCTCATCGAGCTTGATCTGCTTTTCAATGCCGCTATCTTGAATAAACTATTTTTCAAGAAAGATAGCATGTCGACTCACAATCACATTATGATCTTCTGGAATGTAGAAATAATATCCTAATGACTCTTTAGGATATCCTATGAATTGAGCTCTAAAAAAATCTAAATCTAACTTGTCTGCTTGTTGTCTTTTGACATGAGTCGGACAATCCCAAATTCTGAGATGACTCAGACTTAGTTTCTTACCATGCCATATTTCATACAGTGTGGTAGGAATGATTTTAGAAGAAATCCTATTCAGTAAGTATATTGCATTTAACAAACAGTATCCCCAAAGAAAATCAAGAAGATCTATAAAGCTCATCATGGATCGGACCATATCTAATAGGGTCCGATTTCTCTCTTCTGAAACCCTGTTGAGTTGAGGTGTTTCAGATGGAGTCCATTGAGAGACTATACCATTTTTCTTGAGATAGTCCAAAAATTCTCGACTAAGGTATTCACCTCCTTGATCTGATCGAAGAACCTTAATGGGTTTTTCAATTTGCTTTTCTACTTCATGTCTGAATTCTTTGAACTTTTCAAATGCTTCAGACTTATGTCTCACAAGATACACATACCCATACCTTGATAAATCATCGATAAAAGTTATGAAGTAGACTAAATTGCCTCTAGCCGACACATCGAATGGGCTGCACACATCTGTATGTACTAGGGCAAGAAGATCCATGGCCCTTTCCCCATGTCCTATAAAAGGGAGCTTAGTCATTTTGCCATGAAGATAGGATTCATAAATTGGATATGACTCGAAAGTCAATGAACTCAATAGTTCGATTTTCTCCAATTTGTTAATCCTATCTTCTGCTATATGACCTAATCTTAGGTGTCATAGATATCTATCATTAGGACTATCCCTTGGACATTTTGATTTTATGGTATTCACATTTTGCTCGAAGCTAAAAATAGATACATCAACATGTAACTAATAAAAATCGTTAATAAGAAAATCATTTGCAATTTTATTTCTTTCATAAAGAATGTTACAATGATCCTTTGGAAAACTAATTACATAGCCTTCTAATGCAAGGCAAGAAACAGAAATCAAATTCCTACTTGCTGCAGACACAAAATAATAGTATTTTAATACTAGGTCTAAACCAGATGGTAGTCGAAGAGGGCATGTTCTCACGACCACGGCAGCAACTCTTGCTCCATTTTCGATGCGTAGGATCATCTCACCATCCCTCAGCCTCCTGCTATCCTCAAAATCCTGCATAGAAGTGCACAAGTGAGCACTAGAACCAGAGTCAAACATCCAACTGAATGTAGAAGAAATCGTAAGGTTAGACTCAATAACGAGCATACCTCCAGAAGGACCTGCCTCCTTCTTTAGGGTGGCCAGATAAGTAGGGCAGTTCCGCTTTCAGTGGTCATCGTTGTTGCAATGGAAACACTTTCCTTTGTCAGCAGCCTTCTTCTTGGACTCTGTCTTTTTCTTCTTTCCTCCTTCCACTTTCTACTTTTTTACAGACTTTTTCTTCTTTCCAAAAGACTTTCTCTTGGAAGAAGTTCGTTCCATAGCAAGCACTGAGCCTTTAGAACCTTTCATGGAAAGCTCAGCGGTAACCAGCATGTTCATAAGTTCGGCCAAGGAATTTTAAAGTTTATGCATATGGTAGTTCATGATGAACTGCCCAAATGCATCAGTCAAAGATTACAGAATTATGTCATTCTGCAGATCCAAGTCCAACCTCACTCCGAGCTTCTCAAGCTCTTTCAAGTCCTTGATCATCATCACAATGATCTTGGACTGACTATCGATCATGCATCTTAGCCTTGAACAGTCGTTTAGTGACTTGATACTTGGCTGCATGACTCTGTTCACCAAACATCTCCTGTAGGTGAGCCAATATTTGACGAGCAATCCTGATATCTTCATGTTGGCACTGAAGTTCATCAGACATCGAGCCCAACATATAGTATCTGGTCTTATTATCTTGTCAGTCCACTTATCTAGAGATGCTCTCTGTTCAGCGGATGGACGAGCTGGTAAAGTAGAAGGGTCCTGGTCCAATACATGAGTTAACTTCTCGGAACCCAATATGATTTTGAAGTTTTGAAGCCAATCCTTGTAATTTGGTTCGGTCAATCTATGGATGTCCAAGATTCATGCCAGTGGATTGGATGCAGACATTTTTCTGTAGAGAATCAAAGTTTCTAGTTAGAAATTATAATTAAGACTTAACTAATTTATTTAAAAATTTTATTATTAAATAAATTAGCTCTCACTATTTTCTCGGATCCCTACACTTTCTCTATAGAGATGTGAAAATCTCTACGATTACTGATTTCTAGTGGGTGGTGTGGTCCCACCAACTTACTCATCACCTCACCTAACAGTTATTGGTGATGGATTAGCTAATGGGTGAACAACTCTTATTCAATGATTCTCTAATCATGGTGCACCCAAACTTGGTCTCTAATTCATGAATCTCATTATGTCCGAAATATTGATCCACTCTTTAGTTAAGTCAGATCCACCATTTACACAGATTGAATTTCTAATTGAGTCTCTCACCGTATTCGGAATATTGAGCCCAATCTATCCTCCAGTCTGTAGCATCCAATGCCTAATAGACATGGTTGCATCTTTCCGGTGCAATTGAGTCATTATAACCAGTCGAGAACAATCAATCCCGAAAAGGGCCCGCACATCTACAATGGTGGAAGACCTTAGACTTAATCTTTTCTTAGAAAGTTTTGATTTAGGTCCCATTAAACTAGACTTGACATAGTCATAACTATTATGATTAACCTAGTGGCATGGGTTAGCTTGGATTATTGACCACCTCATATCAGAACTGAGTCAACAAACATGGTCAGGTAAGTGAGACCGGTGGAAGGGATATGCCATTAACTCAATAAGAATGCATTCGAGTCGAGTAGCTCCTAATTAAAAATCAGTCGGTCATATCTGCCAAATTTACCTTAGACACTAAATTATTGAGCCAGAATCAATCGGATTAGCCTACAATCCAGACTCTAACCACTGAGCCTAATTCGATCTTAGCTTGATCGATCACTTACGTGGCTTGATCTTAATCCAGACTTAATCCTATTAGGCTGGTCAATTTAAGCATTGTTGATCCCATCTAACCAACTCTTGATTCGGTTTGATCAACCGTTAGACCTAATTGAGGTACCCAAGCCCGACCCAATTTTATGAACATGTCTTAGATCTGAAAATTCTCAATTTTAGACCTAATATGTTTCATAATCTTAATTCTTAATTAAGTTTAGGGTTTAAAAACAAAACATATAAATAAGATCCTAGGGTTTCGGGATCTAGGATTTTGCAAAAAGTAAGTTTTCAATTTCTGATTAAGGACGAATGCGCAGCACCCCTACACATCATAAGAACATCCCATCGAATGGGAGGAGAGGGTCTTTAAGTCCTACTTTGTTCTTATGACCGAACGGCCAAGGAGAACGCCTTAATCAAAAATACAACTAATCTATAAAAGCTAATTAGATCTAAGCATATATCTCATATAAAAAAAATAGATCTAATTAAAATATATTTTATATATATCACATATATCATGCATGCATATTTTTCAGATCTAAATAATCTCATAATCATTTAAAAAAATTAAATTTAAATTTGATCTTATCAAATAAAATTTAATGTAGACCTATTTGCAGAACTATTCTATAACTTGTCTAAACATGCAACTATCATATCTCATATGAACAAATTAAATTTAATTTATTTTTTATTTTTAGATCTGATTATAATATTTATAATATCAAAAAATAAAAAATAAATAGATCTAAAAATTATATTTAATTAAATAAAAAATATGATTATACTAGACTACACATAGAACAATTCTATAACTAGTCTAGTTATGTATCTCATATATATTAGATCTAGATTAATTAATTTTAATTTTTTATTTTTCTAATTTTAGATCTAATCACATCTCATGTGATATCTAAAATTACTAATTAATTAGATTAAATCAGATGTAAATCAATTTTATAAGAACCTGGCTCTGATACCAATTGAAAAAAAATTCTGATTTTTCGGGGTCAGGTTCATTCAGATCTGATTGGATCGAGAGACATATTTCAAAAATCATCTCTTAGATCCAGATTAGATCTAAAACTTTTTAGATCTAATTTTATGATCTAATAAATAAAAAAATTAAATTAATTCTAAATTAATTTTCCTTGATTCTAGGTAATCTGATTACTCGATAATGATCGTACCGAAGCCTTGAGGTTCTGGATCTAGCCATGCAAGCGCCTGGCCTCTACCGATATCCACTCGAGCTAAATTTGGAGATCTTCTCCTTCTCTTTTTTTCTTTAAAAATCAAATCTGGATCTAATTTAGAGAATCTTCAAAACTTCTTCTGAAGATCACCCATCGTCTCTGCAGCAGTGCTGCCTTCTTCCATTCTCGTCAGCCTTTTCTTGCCTGACTCACACTAATCTGAAGGCCCAACTTCCTGGGCATGGAGAGGAGGGAGAGGGCCAGATGGTGGCATAGAGAAGGGAGAGGGGTAGCCTTGGGGCATGGCTTAGAGGAGGAGCTTTTTAAAGTGGGCGCAGACAGGATCTTTTTATAGACTCTATTGCGCCATGCAGTGCTGCATCACCCCGGCCAATCATGTTGCTTCGTGCAATCAGATCTAAATCTGATTGGTGGGATGACATCACCTGATCCAATCAGATGAGAGACCCATAGGTTTATTCTTAGATGGTACCTAAGATTGGTTAAAGTAGATACCCAAGGGCCACCTAAGTAGAAACCAAGAAGCAACCTGGAGTCCCATCCGTATGGGACTCCAGCATCCCTATCCATAGGCGCATGCCATCCTAGGCGTGCGCCCCCTTCTTTTCCAAAGAGGGGACAAGCCCCTATCTGCTCTCCAATAAGTGCATGACACATGGGCAAATGTCTAAGGGTCAAAGGTCAACATTTGACCAAGTCAAAGTACAAGAATTAGCAGGTGACGAAAAATGGCAGGTGTTGTCTCAAATTTATCTCATAAATTAAGACAACCCTTTTCTGACTTGGACAAGCTCTAGTCAGACTAGGTAAAGGTACTTGAGTGAGCACAAACTCATTTGGCTCAGTCGAGATAACTTTTATGATAGAAAAAGGAGAACGTTAGGCTCAATCGTGTGCTAGCATGATTTTTTTGAACCTAATTGAATCTTATTCAAATCAATTAAACTGGATTAGTCTAATTGATGATATCCAGATCCAAACCCTTATTTGTGTGATCTAGTTAGGTTTAGTTCAGTATAGTAATGGGATATGTCATGATCTCCATCATCGACATCATCGAAACTCCTTTTGATGGATCAGAACTCTTCTGATTCAGACAACTTAGAATGATCGATCATCTAAATCATTCTAATTGCTCCCAAAATCCACCAGTGACACCTAGCAGCATATGGTGGCAACCCATCAAAACTAAAAATGAACCTCTCGATGCAGCTACTTGTGTGATTAAGTTCTTCTATCTTGAGCCTGATCATATTAGGGTTAAGGTGAACTCATCAAACCCTAATTTCTATCATATGATTTAATCATTCGATTCAAGTCCGATGTGAAAACCTTAATAGAAACTCTTTCTATTATTTCACACTCTCTGCCATGGCCATGGGCTTATTGACTTGATTCTAATGATCATCATAGGGCTGCTCCTCATCCACCGAGGTAGATAGATTCCATCTTGGTGCAATCCAATTCCTACAATGAACATGCTATAGCCAACATACACCTTAGGGTTTCGAATGGCTAGGAGACCGAGTCATGGTGTAGTCAAACTATAACACCCTCAAGGTGAACTATCGATGCACCTCAGGTCAAAGAACCAGACACACCACTTTAGCTTCGAGTCAGTCATCGATGAGAGGGTAGACTTTCTTATGACTACTCGAGGTGGTCATGCTCAATGCCCTCATTCTCTAACGAGTATCTGTACTCTCGCTCCGATGTCTCTACACCGTAGACTCAAGACTCATCTACTATAAAGAAGCGATTGTACACTAACCTTTTGGATCAATCACCATCCTCATGATGATCCTATGATGAGGAGCATTTTATGAGTTAATAAATAAAAATTCATGTCTTAAATTTTCAACTCTTGAAAATATGAATTATCATTACCATTAACTCAAGGGATGTATCACTGACACTAAATACACTTATGTGATAGAAAATAACCCATTTTATTATTTACAGTCAAAATTATAATTTTGCCCTTAGAAGTGTATTACAAGTGTTAGCCAATTCTGACTTCTAGGGTATACATATCTAACAACAAGCTGCTCTCTACTTCTCCCTTCAAATTGGAGCCGATATGCATGGTATGATCCTCCTTTCCATCATTCAATGGGATTGAGATGAGGTCTTCCATAGGTTCTCCCCATTCTTCAGTAAGATCGTTGCGAGCATCAAGTCCATCCATTGGACAAGGATCTAGCTGAAGGAAAAAACCTATTTTTCGAATCAGATTCATTCAGATCTGATTGGATCAAGAGAAATATTTCAAAAAAAAAATTTTTAAGATTCTAATCAGATTTGAGACTCCTCAGATCTGATCTTACTGATCTGATAATAAAAATAAAATAAAAATTAAATCTAATTTAATTATATCTTTATTTTGGATAATTTAATTACTCTGTAATGATTCCGATGTTTGCTTGAGGTTCTGAATGTAGCCATGCAAGCGCCTGGCCTCTACCGATATCCACTCGAGCAAAATTTGGAGATCTTCTTCTTCTCAATTAATCCTCCAAAAATTAGATCTAGATTTGATCTTGAAGATCTTCAAAACTTCTTTTAAAGAACTATCGTTGTCTCTTACAGTAGTGCTGCCTTCTTCCCTTCTTAGTGCCTTTCACTTGCTTGGATCGCACCTTATTCATGCCCAAAATCTCTTGAGCATGGAGAGGAGAGAGAGGACCAGAGGGTGGCATGGAAAAGGAGGAAGAGAGGCTTTGTGGCATGGGCTAAAGGCAAAAGCATTAAAAACTAAGCGTAGATAGGATGTATATAGACCCTACTGCACCATGCAGTGCCACATCATCCTGGCCAATCATGGCCCTTTGTGCTATCAAATCTAAATCTGATTAATGAAATAACATCATCTGATCCAATCAGATGAGAGACCCTCAAAATCCTCTAAGGTGGCACCAAGACTAAGTCAAACAAGAGTTCTTGGTGCCACAGAGTTTAATCCCTTGAAGCAACCCTAGAGTCCCATCTATATTGGACTCCTCTTTATCCTCGTGGGGCGCATGCCTCCCTAAGTGTGCACCCTCTATCTGTCTACATTTTAGCAGGAGGACAAGGCCTCAGGTACTCTTCTATAGGTGCATGACATATGGGCAGATGTCTAAGTGTCCAGGATCAACATTTGACCAATGTCCGAAAAAAAAAATTAGCAGGTGATCAAAAATAATAGGTATTGTCTTAAATTTATCTAATAAATTAAGACAACTCTTTTTTGATCTGGATAAGCTCTAGTCAGACCAAGTTAAGATTCCTGAGTGAGCCCAAACACATTTGGCTCAGTCGAGACAAGCTATAATGATTATTAAAAAAGAACATTAGGCTCAATCGTGTGCTAGCATGATTTTCTTGAATCTAATTGAATCTTATTCAAATCAATTGAGCTAGGTTAGTCCAATTGATGACATCCAGATCCAAACCCTTATTTGTGTGATCCAGTTAGGTTCAGTTCCGTAAGATAATGGGATATGTTGCGATCTTTATCATCGACATCATCGAAATATCTTTCGATGGATCAGAACTTTTCTAATTTAGACAACTAGTATGATTGATCATCCAAAACATTCAAATTGCTTCCAAAATCCATTAGTGACACCTAGCAGCATATGGTGGCAACCCATCAGAACTGAAAGCGAACCTCTCGATGCAGTTATCTATATGATTAGGTTCTTCTATCTTGAGTCCCAATCAGATTAGGGTTAAGGTGATCTCATCAAATCCTAATATCTATCATATGAATTAATCATTCGATTCAAGTTCAATGTGAAAACCCTAATAAAAACTCTTTCTATAATTTTACTCTGCTAAGGCCATGAGCTTATGGACTTAATTCTCATGATCATCATAGGACTCCTCCTCATCAATCGAGGTAGATAGATTCCTTATTGGTGCAATCCAATTCCTACAATGAACATGCTATAGCCAACATACACATCAGAATTTCGAATGGCTAGGAGATCGAGTTATGGTATAGTCAAACTATAACACCCTCAAGGTGAACTACCAATGCACCTCAGATCAAAGAATCAGACACACCACTACAGCTTCAAGCCAGTCATCGACGAGAAGATAGACTTCCTCATGACTGCTCGAGGTGCTCGAGGTGGTCATGCTCAGTATCCTCGTTCTCTAACGAGTACTTATACTCTCACTCCGATGTTCCTACACCGTAGACTCAAGACTCATCTATCCTAAAGAAGTAATTGTACACCAATCTTCCAAATCAATCACCATCCTTATGATCCTATGGTCGGAAGCATTTTACGAGTTAATAATGAAAATTCACATCTTAAATTTTCAATTTTTGAAAATATAAACTATCATTACCATTAACTAAAGGGATGTATCATAGATACTTTCAAATACACACTATGATAGAAAATAATTTATTTTATTATTTATAGTTAAAATTATAATTTTGCCCTTAGAAGTGTATTACAAGTATCAGCCAATCTGGCTTCTAGGGCACACATATTTAATAAACTCATACTTGACCTAAAGCTAATTGGCTACAAATCTAAGTTCCATCTTCTCAAGGTGGGCTTCGATCTTCTGCTGGCCCAATGACTTTATAAATGGGTCTACCGCATTATCTACGGAGTCGACTCTCTTGATCTCGACGTAATCTTTTTTGAGATAATTGCAGATGAGGTGGTATTGCTGCTCGATGTGTTTAGATTTTTTATAAGACCTTAGCTCCTTAGCAAGGGCTATGGTGCCATTATTATCACAGTATAGAGGAATGGCATCCGATGGCATCACTCTGATCTCTGTAGTGAACTTCTTATACTAGAATGCCTCCTTCACAGCTTCTGATGTAGTGATGTACTCTACTTCTATGGTGGAATCTACTATCACTATCTGCTTGGAACTCTTCCAACTGACAGCACCACCATTACACACAAACAGACTCCCAGATGTCAACTTTCGATCATCTATATCGGACATAAAATTTGAGTCTATATACCCCTGGACTTGGAGTTCTCCATTATCAAAAATCAACAACATATCCTTAGTCCTTCTCATGTACTTAAGGATATATTTCACAAAAGTCCAATGTTCTTAACCTGGATTTGACTGATATCTGCTTGTGACACTCACAGCATGGGCTATATCAGGTCGTGTACATAACATGGCATACATGAGACTCCCTATTGCTGAAGCATAAGGGATCTTGCTTATACATTCAATCTCCTCAGGTGTGTTTGGACACATTTTCTTAGAGAGATGAATGCCATGTCTGAAGGGTACCAATCCTCTCTTGGAGTTTTTCATGTAAACCTCTTTAGCACTTCCTCTATGTACATTTTATATGAAAGACCTAGCATCCTATTCGATCTATCTTTATAGATCTTTATTCTTAGAATAGAGGATACTTCTCCTAGATCTTTCATGAAGAATTCTTTAGATAACCACATTTTAATTATGGTCAACATAAAAATATTATTTTCAATAAGAAGGATATCATCCACGTACAGTATGAGGAAGACAATAGCGCTCCCACTGACCTTTTTAAAAATACATGGTTCTTCTTCGTTCTTGATGAAATCAAATAATTTGATCACATCATTAAAATGAGTATTCCAGCTCTAAGATGCTTGCTTAAGTCCATATATGGATCTTTGCAGCTTACATACTTTGTGATCAGCATCACTGGATTTGAAACCTAGCGACTGTTCCATATAGATATTTTCCTCAAGGTATCCATTTAAGAACATCGTTTTTATGTCCATTTGCCATATTTTATAATTGAAATAGGCTGCAATAGCAAGCAATGTGTGGATGGATTTTAGCATAGCTACTAGCAAAAAGGTATCATGATAGTCAATGCCTTCGCACTGACTATACCCTTTTGCCACTAATCTAGCTTGAAATATCTCCACATTCTCATCTGCACCAATCTTTCTCTTGTAGATCTATTTACACCTAATAGGTACTATACCTTCAAGTGGATCTACCATGGTCCAGACTTGGTTTGAGTGCATCGAGTCAATTTCTGACTTCATTGCCTCTAACTATTTCTCAGAGTCAATATCTGATATCACCTCATCATAGATTTTGGGATCATCACCATGAACCCCATTACCTATGAGGAATATTTTTTCTACTACCTCTGAAATTGTAGCTAAGTACCTCTCAAGGGGATAGAAAACCCTTTCCAATCTATGAGGTGGAGGAGGTAATGATTGTATTGGCTCAACCTGATTTGGATCCATAGGATCCTTAGCTCGTTGCTCTTGGAAGATTTTCTCCTTGAGCTTGATCTACTTTCCAATGCCACCATCTTGAATAAATTATTTTTCAGGAAAGATGGCATGCCAACTCACAATCACATTATGGTCTTCTGGAATGTAGAAATAATATCCTAATGACTCTTTAGGATATCCTATGAATCAAGCTCTAAAGGACCTATAGTCTAACTTGTCTGCTTGTTGTCTTTTGACATAAGCCGGACAGCCCCAAATTCTGAGATGACTCAAACATGGTTTCTTACCATGCCATATCTCATACAGTATGGTAGGATTGGTTTTAAAGAAAATCCTATTTAGTAAATATATAGCAGTTAACAGACTATATCCCTAAAAAAAATTAGGGAGGTCTGTGAAGCTCATCATGGATCATACCATATCTAATAGGATCTGGTTCCTTCATTCTGAAACCCTATTGAGTTGAGGTATTTCAGATGGAGTCCATTAAGAGACTATGCCATATTGCTTGAGATAGTCCAAGAATTTTTGACTAAGGTATTCACCTCCTCGATCTGATCGAAAAATCGTAATGGGTTTTCTGGTTTGCTTTTCCACTTCATGTCTGAATTCGTTAAACTTTTCAAAGACTTCAGACTTGTGTCTCATAAGATATACATACCTATACCAAGATAAATCATTGATAAAGGTTATGAAGTAGACAAAGTTGTCTCTAGCTGACACATCAAATGGGCCACACACATCAGTATGTACTAGGGCAAGTAGATCCGTGGCCTTTTCCCCATGTCCTACAAAAGGAAGCTTAGTCATTTTGCCATGAAGACATGATTCATAAATTGGATATGACTCAAAAGTCAACGGACTCAATAGCTCGATTTTCTTTAATTTGTTAACCCTATCTTCTGCTATATGACCTAGCCTTACGTGTCATAGATACCTATCATTTGGACTATCCCTAGGTCATTTTGATTCTATAGCATTCATATTTTGCTAGATATTAAAGATAGATACATCAATATGTAACTAGTAGAGATCGTTAATAAGAAAATCACTTACAATTTTATTTTTTTCATAAAGAATATTACAATGGTCCTTAAAAAAATTAATTACATAGTCTTCTAGTGCTAAGTATGAAACAGAAATTAAATTTCTGCTTGTAGTAGGTACATAATAACAATCCTTGAGTACTAAATCTAAGCCAGATGATAGTCGAAGAGGGTAGGTTCCCATGGCCATGGTAGTAACCCTTGCTCCATTTCTGATGCATAGGATCATCTCATCATCCCTCAACCTTCTG
The DNA here is from genome assembly GCA_006176705.1 of Cocos nucifera. NCBI lineage: Eukaryota > Viridiplantae > Streptophyta > Magnoliopsida > Arecales > Arecaceae > Cocos > Cocos nucifera. Next base: position 484,537 of record QRFJ01001219.1, read on the forward strand.
GTATCCTCAAGATTCTGCATGGAAGTGCATAAATGAGCACTAGAACCAGAGTCAAGTATCCAATTGGATGCAGAAGAAATCATAAGATTAGATTCAATCATGAGCATACCTCCAGAAGGACCCATCTCCTTATTCTTCAGGATGGCTAGATATGTGGAGCAGTTCCACTTTCAATGGCCGTCAGTATTACAATGAAAATATTTTTCTTTGTCAGTGGTCTTCTTCTTCAGCTCTGCCTTCTTTTTCTTTCCACCTTCCATCTTCTGCTTTTTCACAAACTTCTTCTTCTTTCCAAAAGACTTTCTCTTGGAAGAAGTCCATTTCATAGCAAGTACTGAGCCTTTAGAACCTTTCATAGAAAGCTCAGCAGTAACCAACATATTCATAAGCTCGGCTAGAGTATTCTAAAGTTTATCCATATGATAGTTCATGATGAACTGCCCATACGCATCAGTCAAGGATTGTAGAATTATATCATTTTACAGATCCTGATCTAACTTCATGCCAAGCTTCTCAAGTTCTTCCAAGTTCTTGATCATTATCAGACAATAATCTTGGATTGACTGCCCATCATGCATTTTAGCCTTAAACAGTCATTTGGTGACCTGATATTTGGCTGTGCGACTCTGTTCACCAAACAACTCTTGCAGGTGAGCCAATATTTGGTGGACAGTCTTGATATCTTTATGTTGGCACTGAAGCTCATCAGACATCAAATCCAATATGTAGTATCTGATCTTATTATCTTCATCCATCCACTTATCAAGAAATGCTCTCTATTCAGCAGATGGATGAGCTGGTAAGGTGGGAGGATCTTGATTAAATACATAAGTCAACTTTTTGGAATCCAAAATAATTTTGAAGTTTGAAAGCCAATCCTTATAATTAGATCTAGTCAGTCTATGAGTGTCCAGGATACGGGCTAGTGAGTTGGACGCAAATATTTTTCTTTTTCCTGTAGAGAGTCAAAGTTTCGAGTAAGATTTTATAATTAAGACTTGACCAATTTATTTAGAAATTTAATTTTTAAATAAATTAGCTTTCATTATTTTTTTAGATCCCTACACTTTCTCTGTAGAGATGCAAAAATTTTCATGATTACTGATTTCTAGTGGGTGATGCAGTCCCACCAACTGACTCATCACCTCATCTAACAGTTATTGATGATGGGTTAGCCAATGAGTGAACAACTCTTATTCAATGATTCTCTAATCATGGTGCACCCAGACTTAATCTCTAATTCATGAATCTCACCGTGTTCGAAATATTGATCTACTTCTTAGTTAAGTCAGACCCACCATTTGCACAGATTGGATTTCTAATTGGGTCTCTCACTGTATCTGGAATATTGAGCCCAATCCATCCTCCAACTCATAGCATCCAATGTCTAATAGACATGGTTGCATCTTTTCAGTGTAACTGAACCACTATGACTAGCCAAGAACAATCAATCTCGAAAAGGGCCCACACATCTATAATGATGGAAGATCTTAAATTTAATCTTTTCTTAAGGAGATTTGATTTAGATCTCTTTAAACTTGACTTGACATAGCCATAACCATTATGACTAACCTAGTTGCATGAATTAGCTCGAATTGTTAGCCACCTTAGATCAAAACTGGGCCAATAAATATGGTCAGATAAGTGAGATCGATGGAAGAGATATGTGATGCATGCTAATTTATAGCTATGGCAAGTGCACCAGTCGATCAAGTAATAAAGTGAATGAGTAGAGTATCGTCCCTAGAGGATTGGAAAATAAGTACTGAAAAGCTCTTTCCTATGCTTTATTTAGAAGATCGATTTATGAGAATAAGAAATTAAAGAAAATAAAAAAAAATAATTAAAAGTTTTTAATTAAATAGAGAGAGTGTAAATTATTAGGATTTTAAATTCAAGAGCAATGGATTACTAAGGCAATCGGTTCACCAACTGAGACAATACAATATTCAATTTTTTTAGATTAATGTTATTTCATGTGATGGTGGAGTCTCATAATTTATTCACTATCCTTTGATCTAGGTATAGCAAAACTATTAATATTTATTAATTACCCTTTGGTCCGGGTATAATTTAAATAAATATTAATGCATTAGGTTTTGTGAAACCTTCTAATTAAAATACGCTGCGTCCAAAGTGCACTAAAATTCCTGCATGCATATGAATTCTAATTTGATTCATAATACAAGATATATAATCAAGAAGCATTAACATAGATGTACTTGGTCCGTAACATCTATGTTCATCAGATCAATTAGAAGATGGCCAGTAATCTAAAAGCATTAAGATCAGATTTATATACTCCTCATGAATAAAATTTAAAAATAAATCATACTAAATATTGCATCAAAAGAGTGGCTACACCTTAGCCTTAGTAAAATAAAATTTAGTTCATGATAACAAATTTAAAAATAGCAAATAAAATAAAAAGCATGGAGAAATTAGACTATTTGATTGCTGAAATTGATTGTCTGCTGCTCTTGATGTGGAGAATTTGGCGAAGAAGAAGAGGCTCCTTGATCGATATCTTAATCGTCGAAGAAAAATCAAAAACCCTTTTTGATTTTCTCACAAATCACTTTTTTTTTTATCTCTCTCCTCTCTCTTTCTCTCTCTCTCTTTCTCCCTGTCTCTCTCTTTGTCTCTCTCTAATTTTTTTCACGACAACAACAGGCTTTTTATAGATCAAGAGTTTGATTTTTCCCCAAAATCCATCAAAAACTAGGTTTAAGACTCCCAAAACAATTCAAACTAAGATTTGGATAATTCTGGCCGTCCGATGTTGATCAAATGGTCTAAAAACTACTCAAAAAGCCCTTAAAATAACCCAGAGCAAGTCGGATTTAATATCAGCCGTTGGATCATCCATTGGATCGAATCTGGGCCATCCAATCGCGTTGAAAGAAGGCTTCAGATCTATAGTTTAACGTCGGGATGAATCTCAACCGTTGGATCTCAATCAGGAGCTACGGATGCCATCCATCAGTGCCTTCTTTTCGACCGTCCGATCGAATTTCAATGAATACCGCCCGTTAGATCAGCCGAAATTCCCAAATTGCCCTCCGTGGACCATGCGCGAGCCCGGTGTTACATGGACCGCCACGTTCTTCAGCCAATCAGCGCGTGCCTCTTGCTATGAAATTCCTAAAATACCCTTCAAATGGTCCATCATGCGCCGCGAAAAATGCTGACGTCGGCGTTGCGTTGGCGGTTTTTTTTTTTTTTGAAATTCGATTCTAGGCTCGTTTGAAGTCCGTTTTGTCTGAAATTTTTTTCATCTGAACCAGAAAAATAAGATCTTCATATTGGTGGCCTTCTTTCCTACATAAAATTAATAAAAGTATCAATTTTTAATAAAATAGATTAATTTATTTTATAATTTAATACTTTTATTAGTATATTTTTACCACTTATCACACCCCCCAACTTAGTCATTGCTAGTCCCTTAGCAATGTTTTATTTAATACCATATTTCAATAAGATTATCCATCATAAAGATAAAATCTAGGATTAAAGGTCAAAAAGTTTAGAAAATACTGCTAACTAAGCATTGAGCTTCAGAAGCAAATTTTTCAGTCAATACAATTAAAAACTTTCTTAGAGTACATCAAAGATCTATAGCACTTATGTTCGTGATGACTAACTTTAGCATTTCAATATTAAATTAAAAGAATAAAAGTATCCTCTCTTATCACCTATTTTGGTCAATTTTCTATACATTCTCAATTTTATACTCATGAATTAAGGTAGCTTTCACACTGCCTTTTTTTTTTTTTTTTTTTTACTGTGCTGAGCATCCTGGCCTTCCCTTCACCATTTTACGTAAATTTTCATACTTGACCTAGGTGCAAAGACCCAGTTACTAGGCTTTGGGCAATCCACATATACTCTGTCTTTTGCACTTTATTTATAGGCAGGTAGCTCTTTCCTTAAATTCAAGTTTTTTTGATTAGAATGTATATTAATTATCAATTTTCAGTGATAATTAAATCCTCAGTTGACCTTATAATCAATACCTACTTTGCCTTGTTAGTGTGCATGTGCAATAAAAAGTGCTAATAATCTTTTAATGACCTAAGTAGGCTGCTAAAAGTTGACCAACTAATCTACTTCTTTAACTCATTACATTCATTAGCAAATAATTCTATCTTTTATCACTTATCCAGTTTATCTTGCTCAAGATTTTCTTCTTGACACATGGTTTTTTTTTTTTTTTTTTAACTTTAACTTGTTCTATGTTGTCTTAAAGGAGAAAGAAAAATAAAGGATGTAATAAAGGATAGGAAAGAATACACCTGATTTGGTTCAATCTGGTTCTTTGGAGCTTTGAAATTTTGCTTGAGTTCTCATTGATTTTTCTGCAAAATTGAAAATACACACCAGAGCAGTAAAAGAGCAACAACAAATTACTGAAAAATAAAAAAAAAGAAAAATAATCAAAACTAAAAAGAAAAGAAACAACCTATCTAGTAGTTCTGATTTATAGTCTTCAGCTTGACTTTCTTTGAGTTCTAAAGTGGATCAATCTGGTGCCACTTCAATTGGAATACTTTCATATTTGATCGAGTCTTCTTTCAATTTGACATTGCTCGCTTTTATAATCTCAAACATATTTTCTACAGAATTCTCATATAATGGATTGTCAATAATGTCAATTAAAAAATAAGTTTGATTATCATCAGGATGTTTAGTATCTTTAAAAACATTAAAAGTAACTTGTTCGTCTTGGACTCTAAGAATTAATTTTTCTTGTTGAACATCTATTAAAGCTCCTCCAGTAGCTAAACATGGTCTCCCTAAAATAAGGGGTACATCATAATCTTCTTCCATATCAAGAATAATAAAATCAACAGGGAAAATAAACTTGTTTACCTTTACCAAGACATCCTCCACTATACCTCTTGGATATTTAATGGATCTATCGGCTAATTGAAGAGTAATAGTGGTAGGCTTTGGTTCTCCTAGACCCAGCTTCCTAAAAATAGAAAAAGGCATGAGATTTATGCTTGCTCCTAAATCACATAAAACTTTATCAAAACTACAATCACCAATAATGCAGGGGATAGTAAAACTCCCTGGATCTTTTAACTTCTGTGGTAATTTATTTTGAAGTATTGCTGAGCATTCTTCATTCAAATTTATTCTCTCATGCTCCTTCAGCTTTTTCTTATTTGTTAGGATTTCTTTGAGAAACTTGGCATACCTGGGCATTTGAGTAATAGCATCTACAAAAGGAATATTAATATATAAATTCTTTAAAATTTTGAAAAAGTTAGAAAATTTCTTATCTGGATGCTGTATTTGTCTCTCTGGGAATGGTAGTGGTGGCACGTAGGGCTTCACATTTGGATCAGCAAATCGTATACCTGGAGACCATCCATCTGCTGGTTGTTTTGGTGACTGACGAATTTGAGTTGATGGTTTCTTATTTGTAGTTGGCTCTTCAGTCTCATTCTTCTGATGTGGCTCCTCCAGCTTTGTACCACTTCTTAGGGTGATAGCATTGACTTGCTCCCTAAGTTTGGCTTTCAAATTTTTTATAGTTGCTTCTTGGTTTTGCATAAATTTGACCATCAACTCTTCCATGTTGGACTTCTTTTTAGGTACTTGGAATCCTGGGGGTGGCTGTTGTGCTGCATTTTGATTGCTCCATGAGAAATTTGGATGCTGTCTCCACCCTTGATTGTATGTGTTGGAGTAGGGATTGTTTTGTTACGGCCTGAAAAAATTATCAATATAATTAGCCATATCAGTTGTTTTAGCAAAAGGATTACCTATTTGGCAATTGCTCGTATCGTGTTCTCCTCCACACAGGTCACAAGTAATGCTCTGAACATGCATAGCTGTTCCCTTCAAGTTGTTGACTTTGGCTCTAAGGGCTGCAATTTCAGCTAGTAAGGTTGGCACGCAATCTACTCCCTGCACAGCTGCTAGTCTTTTAGGCATTATACGCTCTGTTTGCCATTGATAGCTATTTGATGCCATCTCATCGATCAGATCGAAGGCTTCTTCCTTCATTTTTTGATTAATGGTTCCTCCTGCTGCTGCATCAATCATAGATCGATTAGTAGGAGATAAACCATTATAGAAAGTTTGTACCTGAAGCCATATACGGATAGTTGATGATGTGGACATCTCCTCAGCAGTTCCTTGAAATGCTCCCAAGCCTCATATAGCGTCTCTATGTCCATCTACATAAAAGAAGTGATATCGTTGGGCATCTTAGCAGTTTTGGAAGGTGGAAAGTACTTGGCTAAGAATTTTTGGGCTAGAACATCCTAAGTTGTGATAGAACCTACAGGAAGAGAATGAAGCCAATTTTTAGCTTTATCCCGTAAAGAGAAAAAAAATAATCTTAATCTAATAGCATCATCTAACACCCCATTAATTTTAAAAGTACCGCAAAATTTAAGAAAATTAGAAATATGGGCATTCGGATCATCATGCACGTGTCCACTGAATTGGACAGTTGATTGAATCATTTGGATCATCGCCGACTTTATTTCAAAGTTGTTTGCTCGTACAGGCGGTCTCCTGATGCTCGAAGCTGCATCAGCTACAGATGGTGTGATGTAATCATTTAATGGACGATGTACTGGTCGAATAGCTTCATGCTGTCCTTCAGTCACCATATCCACTCCTAGATTGATGTCGTTAGGATCTTCAGCTGCCATGTTTCTCTCTTGCTGTAATCTTCTAATGGTTCTTTCAATTTCTGAATCTAAAGGTAGTAAGTTACTATGTCCAGTACGTCTCATGCACTTAAATTTTTTTTTTTAATAATAAAAATTAAAAATAAATTTCTAAAGTAAAGCTAGGATCAAAATTTCAATATTATTTTAGACACAATCCCCGGCAACGGCGCCAAAAACTTGATGCGTGCTAATTTATAGCTATGGCAAGTGCACCAGTCGATCAAGTAATAAAGTGAATGAGTAGAGTATCATCCCTAGAGGATTGGAAAATAAGTACTGAAAAGCTCTTTCCTATGCTTTATTTAGAAGATCGATTTATGAGAATAAAAAATTAAAAAAAATAAAAAAAAATAATTAAAAATTTTTAATTAAATAGAGAGAGTGTAAATTATTAGGGTTTTAAATTCAAGAGTAATGGATTACTAAGGCAATCGGTTCACCAACTCAATCAATACAATATTCAATTTTTTTAGATTAATATTATTTCATGTGACGGTGGAGTCTCCTAATTTATTCACTACCCTTTGGTCCAGGCATAGCAAAACTATTAATATTTATTAATTACCCTTTGGTCCAGGTGTAATTTAAATAAATATTAATGCATTAGATTTTGTGAAACCCTCTAATTAAAATACGCTGCGTCCAAAGCGCACTAAAATTTCCGCATGCATATGAATTCTAATTTGATTCATAATACAAGGTATATAATCAAGAAGCATTAACATAGATGTACTTGGTCCGTAACATCTATCTTCATCAGATCAATTAGAAGATGGCCAGTAATCTAAAAGCATTAAGATCATATTTATATACTCCTCATGAATAAAATTTAAAAATAAATCATACTAAATATTGCATCAAAAGAGTGGCTACACCTTAGCCTTAGTAAAATAAAATTTAGTTCATTTAAAAATAGTAAATAAAATAAAAAGCATGGAGAAATTAGACTGTTTGATTACTGAATTTGATTGTCTGCTGCTCTTGATGTGGAGAATTTGGCAAAGAAGAAGAGTCTCTTTGATCGATATCTTGATCGTCGAAGAAAAATCAAAAATCCTTTTTTATTTTCTCACAAATCACTTGTTTTTTATCTCTCTCCTCTCTCTTTCTCTCTCTTTCTCTCTGTCTCTCTCTTTGTCTCTCTCTAATTTTTTTCACGACAATAATAGACTTTTTATAGATCAAGAGTTTGATTTTTTTCCAAAATCCATCAAAAACTAAGTTTAAGACTCCCAAAACAATTCAAACTAAGATCTGGATAATTCTGGCCAACCGATGTTGATCAAACGGTCCAAAAACCACTCAAAAAGCTCTTAAAATAACCCAGATCAAGTCAGATTTAATATCAGCCATTGGATTATCCATTGGATCGAATCTGGGCCGTCCGATCGCATTGAAAGAAGGCTTCAAATCTATAGTTTAATGTTGAGATGAATCTCAGCCGTTGGATCTCGATCGGAAGCTGTGGATGCAGTCCATCATCACCTTCTTTTCGGCTGTCCGATCGAATTTCAATGAATACCGCCTGTTAGATCAGCCAAAATTCCTAAATTGCCCTCCATGGACCATGCGCGAGCTCGGTGTTGCGTGGACCGCCGCGTTCTTCAACCAATCAGCGCGCGCCTCTTGCTGTGAAATTTTGAAAATACCCTTCAAATGGTCCATCATGCGCCGCGAAAAAATGCTGACGTCATCTTGACGTCAGCGTTGCGTCGGCATTTTTTTTTTTTTTGAAATTCGATTCTGGGCTCGTTTGAAGTCTGTTTTGCCTGAAATTTTTTTCATCTGAACCAGAAAAATAAGATTTTCATATTGATGGCCTTCTTTCCTACATAAAATTAATAAAAGTATCAATTTTTAATAAAATAGATTAATTTATTTTATAATTTAATACTTTTATTAGTATATTTTTACCACTTATCAATATGCCATTAACTTGACAAGAATGCATTCGAGTTGAGTAGCTCCTAATTAAAAATCAGTCAATCGTACCTGCTAAACTTATCTTAGATACCAAATTATTGAGCCAGAATCAATTGGGTTAGCCTACAATCCAGACTCTAACCACTGAGCCTAATTAGATCTTAACTCGATCGATCAGTCATGTGACTCAATCTTGATTCAGACTTAATCCTATTAGGCTAGTCAATTTAAGCACTCTTGATCCTACCTAACCAACTCTTGATTCGGTTTGATCAACCGCTAGACCTAATTAAGCTACTCAAGCTCGAACCCAATTTCATGAATATATGTTAGATCTGAAAATTTTTAATTTTAGATCTAATATATTTCATAATCTTTATTTTTAATTAAGTTTAGAATTTATAAATAAAATATTTATATAAAATCCTAGGATTTTAGGATCTAAGATTTTGCGGAAAATAAGTTTTTGATTTTTGATTAAGGTCGAACGTACAGCATCCCTATATATCATAAGAATACCCCATCGAATGAAAGGAGAGGGTCTTTAAATTTTACTTCGTTCTTATGATCGGATGGCCAAGGAGAACGTCTTAATCAGAAACATAATAAATCTACAAAACTAGTTAGATCTATATTATATATCATATATATATAAATTGATCTAACTAAAAATATGTTTTGCATACATCTCATGTATCATATCATGTATATTTTTAGATCTAAATTATCTTATAAATATCTAAAAAATAAGATTTAAATTTGATTATATGAAATTAAAATTTATTCTAGATAATTTTGTAGAACTATTCTACAACTAATCTAAATATACATCTATCATATCTCATATGAACAAATTAAATAAATTTATTTTTTATTTTTTAAATCTAATTATAATATTTATAATATTAAAAAATAATAAATAAATAGATTTAAAAATCATAAATAATTAAATTAAAATTATGATTATGCTAGACTACACATAGAATAATTCTATTCCTAGTCTAGTCATGCATCTCATACATCTTAGATCTAGATTATTTAATTTTTAATTTTTAAATTTTAAATTTAATCATATCTAATGTGACATCTAAAATTATCTAATTATTAGATTAAAAATAAATTAAAATTAGATCTAATGAATTATCGAAATCTGGCTCTGATACCAGTTGAAGAAAAAAATCTGTTTTTCAGATTATGTTCATTCAGATCTAATCGGATCAGAAGGGATATTTCAAAAAAAAAATTTCTAAGATCTTAATTAGATCTGAGACTCCTCAGATCCAATCTTATTAATTTGATAATAAAAATAAAATAAAAATTAAATCTAATTTAATTATATCTTTATTTTAGATAATCAATTATCCTACGATGATCCCGATGTTTGCTTGAGGTTCTAGATGTAGCCTGGCCTCTATTGGTATCTACTAGAGCAGAATCTGAAGATCTTCTCCTTCTCAATCAATCCTCCAAAAATCAGATCTAGATCTGATCTTGAAGGTCTTCAAAACTTCTTTTGAAGAACTATCGTTGTCTCTTGAAGTAGTGTTTTCTTCTTCCTTTCTTGGCGCCTTTCACTTGCTTGGATCGCACCTTATTCATGCCCAAAATCTCTTGAGCATGAAGAGGAGAGAAAGGACTAGAAGGTGGCATAGAGAAGGAGGAAGAGAGGCTTTGTGGCATGGGCTAAAGGTAGAAGCATTAAAAACTAGGTACAAATAGGATTTATATAGACCCTGTTGCGCCATGCAGTACCACATCATCCCGACCAATCACGGTCCTTTGTGCAATTAGATCTAAATTTGATTGATGAGATGACATCATCTGATCCAATCAGATCAGAGACCCTCAAAACCCTCCTAAGGTGGCACCAAGACTGGGTCAAACAAGAGTTCTTAGCGCCATAAAGTTTAATCCCCTGAAGCAACCCTGGAGTCCCATCTATATGAGACTCCTCCTTTATCCTCATGAGGTGCATGCCTCCCTAGGCATGCACCCTCTTCCTATCTATATTTTAGCAGAGAGACAAGGCCTCAGGTACTCTCCTATAGGCACATGACACATGGGCAGATGTCCAAGTGTCCAGGGCCAACATTTGACCAATATCCAAAAATAAAAATTAGCAGGTGACCAAAAATGGTAGGTGTTATCTTAAATTTATCTCATAAATTAAGATAATTCTTTTTTAATCTAGACAAGCTCCAGTCAGATCAAGTAAAGATTTTTGAGTGAGTCCAAACATATTTGGCTTAGTCAAGACAAGCTATAATGATTATTAAAGGAGAATATTAGGCTCAATCGTGTGCTAGCACGATTTTCTTGAACCTAATTGAATCTTATTCAAATCAATTAAACTAAGTTGGTCCAATTGATGACATCCAAATTCAAACCCTTATTTGTGTGATCCAGTTAGATTCAGTTTCGTATGGTAATGGGATATGTCGTGGTCTCTATCATCAACATCATCGAAACATCTTTCGATGGATCAGAACTTTTCTGATTCAGCAACTAGTATAATCGATCATCCAAATTATTCTAATTGCTCCCAAAATCTACCAGTGACAACTAGCAGCATATGGTGGCAATCCATCAGAACTGAAAGCGAACCTCTCGGTGTAGTTGACTGTGTGATTAGGTTCCTCTATCTTGAGCCCCGACCAGATTAAGGTTAAGATGATCTCGTCAAATCCTAATATCTGTCATATGAATTAATCATTTGATTCAAGTCCAATGTGAAAATCCTAATAGAAACTCTTTCTATTATTTCACTCTACCATGGCCATGGGCTTATGAACTTGATTCTTATGATTATCATAGGGCTGCTCTTCATCTACCGAGGTAGATAGATCCCTTATTGGTGCAATCCAATTCCTACAATGAATATGCTATAGCCAACGTACACCTTAAAATTCTGAATGGCTAGGAGACCGAGTTATGGTGTAATCAAACTATAACATCCTCAAGGTGAACTGCTGATGCACCTCAGATCAAAGAATCAGACATACCACTACAGCTTCGAGCCAGTCATCAACGAGAAGGTAGACTTTCTCATGACTGCTCGAGGTGGTCACGCTCAATGCCCTCGTTCTCTAACAAGTACCTGTACTCTCACTCCGATGTCTCTACACCATAAACTCAAGTCTTATCTATCCTAAAGAAGCGATCATACACCAACCTTCTGGATCAATCATCATTCTCATGATGATCCTACGGTCGGAAGCATTTTATGAGTTAATAATGAAAATTCATATCTTAAATTTTCAACTCTTGAAAGTATGAACTATCATTACCATTAACTCAAGGGATGTATCACAGACACTTTCAAATACACACTATGATAGAAAATAACCCATTTTATTATTTATAGTCAAAATTATAATTTTGTTCTTAGAAGTATATTACAAGTGTCAGCCAATCTGGCTTCTAGGGCACACATATTTAACACTGGCTGACCTTAACCCTGCAAAGCAATCGTATAACAGTGTCTGACTAGGGCCTGATTTCCTCTAACTTCTCCGATCCCATAGCTTATTGAGAACTTTATTTTCAGGTAATAAGTTGATACAACCGTCCAAAGTGCATTTAAACTAGATGGGCCAAGAATAGCATTATAAGCAGAAGGAGTTCTTACTACCAGAAAATTGACTTATGCCTTGGACTGTCCTGGGTATCATCCTGCAACTACAGGTAAAGTAATTACTCCTTCAACTGGCATAGCATTGCCAATGAAACCTACCAATGGATAGTTTATTGATCCCAATCAGCTATTAGGTATGGATATTTTGGAGAAAGCATCATAAAATAAGATATCGGTAGAGCTTCCATTATTAATAAGAACATGGCATACATCACAATCGGCAATATTTAAAGAAACTATAACTGCATCATTGTGTGAGAAATAAACCTCTTGCACATCTTCTTCAGTGAAAGTGATGGATTCTTCAATCCTCTAACTTTTAGCCAGCTCAGTCGATTTGCTAACCTCTTCTCGCTAAAGTCTTCTAGAGATGGTATTGATGATGCCTAGTGGGGGTTGATCTCCTTGCTGCTCCTCTCTCATTGGTGGCTCTGGCTGTGGTAGTGCCCTCAGCCGATCTTTCCTTGTCTCAGGCCAATGTTGCAAAAACCAGCCCAGTCGATTGTGCCTAATGAGCTCCTCAATCTCATCTTGGAGCTGAATGCATTCTTCAGTATTGTAACTATGGTCATGATGGTAGAGGCAATACTTGTTTGGATTGCGCTTGCTAGGATGAGTGCGCATCTTCTCCGGCCTTGATAACTGCTTCTTGTTCTCCATCAATACTTGAACCTTTGGGACATTGAGGGGGGCGTAGTTGTGGAACCTTCTAAGGGGAGAGTTCTACCATGCCCTTCAATTAGGGCTTTTTTATTGACGAGCTCAAGAGGAAGTCCGAGCTCATCTATGCTCAGAAGAAGTTCTAAAGCGCAGCCAAGCTTTACTCGACTTTTCTTCAACTAGATACGTCTACCTACTGCTCTCTCGTTGGATTCGCCTGCCTACCGCTCTCTCGTGGTCTCATCATCCTTCATTTTGAAGGCCTCCTCAGCTCGAACATAATCTTCTGCCCGCACTAGTATATCAGTAAATTTCCTAGAATACTTTCTTTCTAGGAAGAATAGAAGGTCATTCTTCTGAAGACCGTCCTTTAGTGCAGCTATAGCAATAGATTGGTCTAGGTTTCTGACCTCTAGGGCAGCAACATTGAAGCAACTGACGTAGGCTCCGATGGACTCACCTTCTTTCTGCTTGATGTTGATGAGAAAATCTGAACCTCGTCTTAGACATCGGCTGCTCACGAAATGAGCCACAAACTAACGGCTCATTTGGTTAAAGAAGAAGATCGTATCCAACTTAAGCATCGAGTACCAGTTTCTCACTGCTCTCTTGATGGGAAAGCCCAATATAGGATGGCATCTGATGCGCCATAGAGCAGCATCATAGTTTGAAAGGCCTTTAGGTGGTCGATCAGATCAATGGTTCCATCATAGCTCTCAAATTGAGGGATCTTGAAGCTGGACGGGACCAACTCCTGCATGATTCTCTGAGACAAAGGAGGGTTGGTGTAGATATCGCCGCCATTAGCGAAAGGAGCATGATGGAGTTCCTTAATCCATCAATTCATTTTTTGGAATCTTTGATCTAGATCCTCTCGATCAAAGATCTTGAGGGTCTTCTGGCAGAATGGAGGCAAGGATCCTCTAGGAATGGAATCATGATCTGAACAAGGGCTCTCCATCCTCTACTTTTTTTTTCAGGGATCACCGAATGACTAGCCTAGGTGGATCGTCCGAGCACCAAATCTTGGTACTCCGATAAAGCTCTCTCCAACTGAATAGAGGCTGGGTGTTGCTGCATGGCCTGCACTACTTCTATGAGGCCTTTGACCTACTGAATCAGCATGTTGAATTCCTCCACGTCCACCAATGCTACTGGTAGAGGAGCCTGGGGTACCGAAGATGGAGTTGGAGTGGACAGATCTAGATAAGATCTGATTATGGAGGTAGTAGATCGCCTCGTCGATGCTTTCCGGGGCAGCATCCTTACAGAATTGGTTGAAGAAGAAGAAGTGGAGGCAGAGAAGGAATTCCACCGAGTGCTCCTTTAAAAATAAGGGATCAAACGATCCTTGCTCTAGAGCTAATTCTATTGATGCAAAATCTGGTTGATGTTGGAACCGGGCTAGAGCTAGAGAAGATGAGGTCACCATCGGTGACCTACAAGACAAGTTTTGATCAAAGTTGGGGGTGGCTCCGGTAGGATCCTCCGACAATCAAGTCAGCTCTTTTGGTCAATAAAAATAAAGTACTCAAAAAAATTAGAGCAAAATTTTTAGCTTAGAGAGAAAACGTATTTGAAGGATCCCTTAAATAGGTGGAGCTCATAATAGATTGATGGTGACAGCCATAACTGCCTGATAGTAGGCCGTTCGGGACCACATGGAATTTATTATGAAAGATGAGCTGTCATTTATCGTGACTTGTAGGCTATTAGGATTTAATAGTTGAAGTTCAGTAGAACAGCTATTGGCGATGAAGAGCTTCATATCATAATAGTTCTGAAAAAGTTCAAACTTCTCCGAGGCCGTCTGCATGTAGATTGGTATTTGTTGTATAGAGAGTTGAGTTTTATGTAGATGATAAGATCCTTCTGGATGACCGTAAGGAGTTCGATCGAAAGTAATCTGCTTGGCGATTGAGAGGAAGTTCAGTCGGTGGCTAGGATGGGTAAGCACAATTAGAGTATTCTGATGAGTCTTAATTACTTCTCCAAAGTTCGATTATCTTCAAGGTCATCTGCAACTAAATAACCATCATTGATTGAAGGCTGATAAGGATGGTGGATTCGTTGATTTAGAATTATGGCCAAGCTCTTCAGGAAGGAGTTTGGGCATAATCTGATGATAGAGTTCTTTTGTTCATCCTGGCTTGCACACTCGAGGTCCCAGATTCAATAGGGCAGAGATCGGTCACTCTCAGTAGGGCATAAAGGTCCATCTAGGGAAAGCTCTGCTAGTCTGCGATTCTTGTCATAAGTCCAATCAGCGATAGCGAGACTTGGTCTGAAAGGGATCTAATTAGATAGGAGTCCAGCCAGCTTCAAGATTGGTCAAGCTAGATTATGCAAGGATTGAATGCTTAGCTAACTGCTTAGACGACCACTTTCACTATTCAAGCTTGTTCGAGTGGGGTCCGTAATGCCTCACGAGCTCCACAGTTTACCTATGTAGTCTAGAAGGTCAACTGGCTGATTAGAGGTTAGCTATCTCGGGATTACCTTGGGGCCAGATATCAAGTCGAACTTTGATAGGAGCGGATTTAACTCCAACAATGGAAGTAAGATAGTGTATGCAAATCAAGAACCTAAACAATGCAAATCAAAAATAAAAGCAAAGTAAAGAAAGCAAGAAAAGCAAGAAGTAAAGCTATAATATAAAAACAAAGTTTATAGTGTTTCGGTGCAAACTGCACGTACATCCACTTTCCAAGCTTTTCTTTAGATTTTCACTATAATCCATCCTTGATTATAGTATATTTATTTTTTCGAACTCACAAACAAATCCAGTTGGTTTTCCGAGATCATCAAATAAAATCTTACACCGATAGTTTTTCGGGCTCACTATCAATCCAGTTGATTTTTCAAGCTTACCAACCAAAACTTAACAAGTCCAATTTCGAGCTTGGATGGGCCTAATCCCCAAGTTCTTTTCTTAAAGAAACTTGAAAAGAAACAAAAATATAAGTTGAAAATTTCATCTCAAAAATAAAAATAGAATTTTAAACTATTTGAGCACAAAGAAAAGATTAAATGATCAACTCTTTTGAAGCTTGAATACTCTTCTTTGAGGCTTGAGATGATGCTTGAGAAGTTGTAGAAGATAGCTCTTGAATGCCCTCTGAAATCACTAAATAATCCCTCTCTTTTTCTCTCTTTTTAATGTGCAATGAAATCCCTTCTATTTGAAAATGATTTCTCTTTTGATCCTATTTAATCTTGCTTTCAAAATGATTCTCTACCTTTAAATATCTTTGGAGATAGTTGGAGAGTGAGTTCTAGCCGTTGAAAGCTCTGAAATAGCCATTGGAGACGAAAAAAAGCCATTGAGAGGAAGAAAGATCCATTGCAGAACTATCCGTTGAAGGCTATCGCATTTTAAAAGACTTTTCTATTTTTCTAGAGATAACTCAATTTTACTTCAAGATGATTCAAAAATTTTGAAGTTGTCTTGGTCTCAGTCCATAGAAATAAGATTTCTATTCCTTAAGACAGAGATGACTCGAGCAAATCTCCAATCCTCTCGAACCTATGCTAGAGCATTGTGCCAGCGTGCCAAACAGCTTAGAGATGACTCTAAATTTTTTGAAGATGGCTCCATTTGCTCCAGGATTGACTCCACTAAGTCTTGAACTCAAAAAATCCTTCTTTAAAGATCTTGACTTAGTAAATTTATGGAGATCTTTTTTAATGAATATTTCTTCAATTTTAATATCTGAAAAGATCTACATATATTTTTGAAATGCATGATTAGATACATAATATACTCAATATTTTGGAATCATCAAAATCAATCTCAGGGTCAACAGTATGATATTTCTATAAAATTACATAAATACTTTACAAGATGCAACATGATTATGTGAATCAATTACTTTAAAATTTGAAATATCTTGAATTACTGCAATAGATAATACATCTCGTTTACATATGAATGATAACTTCAAAGACTTTCTTGAAAATCTAGTTAGCAATTATCATCATTATGAAAGCAGAGAACTTAAGCCTTTTTATAATGCCACTAGATGGAATTTTGGATGCCGTGATGAGAAATCCAAGTAGAGGGAAGGCCCTCTCTTTGAACTTCAAAATGAGCAAGAAGAGAAGTCTATAGCAAACAAGTATGATAAACACTACTAACAAATCAACCCACTTCGAGAAATCCAAGCTGAAGCCAAACACATTTTTTAAGATGTTTTCCCCACTCAATTTTGAATCTTCAAGTATCAAAGGATCAAACTCCAGCACAATCAAGTCATTCTTGTAATATCCCTGCAAAACATAGGAAGTCATAAGCAATAGAAATACTCTATTGCAAGACAATATTAATCTATACTCTATTACAAAACAATATTAATCTTGAGTGATAAGAAACTATTTTGAAATGAAGACTATCTTATCAGAAAAATGAACACTATCTATGAGCACTCAATGTAGAATTATATGAGTTTTGCCATCCATTTGTAAAAAATTATTTTGATTCATGTTTTAGTCTCATATTTTTATGCTTTTTGCAATTGATTAAGCTAATCATCTTACTTATGAAGTGCTGGTTTAGTTTTTTTAATATTTTGGGACCATTTTGCTGAACATGACTTTACAATGTTGATTTTGAATATATCTATAAATTGATATTAGATCTTAATGGATATTAGGGGTGCATTATTGATTGATTTCATTTCTTTATAAAGAACTAATGATCAATATGAACATCATTCAGGATCATGAACAAATTAGTTGAGAGCAATATTACAAGATGAGTCAATGCTGCTTCAGATTATGGAGTAACTTGAAATCATAAATTCATATGGGGTATACAAAAATATTAAAGAACAACAAGCACAAATATGTAAGTTAATCAATATATTCTTATTAACAAACAAATAATTTATACAAAAAGCATCTTTTTTGCTTTTGTGTCTTAAGAAATGGAACTATTATCTAAAGAGGAATTGTCATCCATGAGTTGCACCACGTAAATAAAAGAAATAGATGACCAAAAAATCACCTGAAGGGCCCATGATCCATAGTTGATTTAGGAAACTAGATAGAGTCAGAATAGCTTAGGAACATCTAGCAAAAACCGGAAGAACCCGATTGTCATCATCATAATTCCTTACAAAAAAACAAACAAAATGATGAGTAAAAGAATAGTTAAGTATGATACTTTACTCAAAGTTTGAGACTTGTTGCCATATCATGACATTGCTCCAGTTACAATGCCTATTACGTAGTTAGAGACAAATGATGCAATAATCATCACAAGGCTCTTTATCACTACAATACTAGCGTAAAGACTTATAGTGGAGTAGGCATAATAGGAGAAGCCCTAGTGGAACTTCACCATGTAATAGGTTATAGTTCCATTGGAGAGGGACATAGCTACTAAGAAAGGAAATACTAATAAAAAGTTGGAGAGTATGTATGCTACAACTCCATAACGCCCATTTCGCATTCACGAATAGACACCTTCATTTTTTCAATAAAAGATGGGAATCCTTGAATGGGCATGAAGGTCATGAAGCATGCAATTGCTGCTATTTATTATGCTACTTGTGCCTTGTTTAGTTTGTTATATTGCTATTTTTTGTCTAGGTTCTTGATTAGGTTTTTTGTGATTTTGCATTTTGCATTGAATTCTTATCATTAGTTAGGTTTCTTGATTGTCATAATTGATATTATAGGACAAATGTTGATTCAGGTGAAATGGACTTGATTGACTTAACCATCTATCTAATATCTAAGACTCAATCCAGCAATTGGTGTAAGAAGCCATAACTCATTATTCGTATAAGATATGTTTGGACTCGGTCACCTTGTATTAAAGATCTTTACTAGTTAACTTATTTGATTTCGTGTTTCTATTGTATTTAGTTGCCTCACCTTACAACTTACAACTTGTATTTCGAAACAATTTGCCTCACCTTACAACTTCAATTTTACCACATCTATAAACTTTATTATATGCTAGTGCATAAAACTTTATAATTTTTAATTTCATAATTTTTTATACATAGATGGTCCATCTCCTCATACGAAATACAAGGTTAAAAATTACAAAATAGCTATGGTTATTAATACTAATGATTTGCGTATACAGGTAACAATCATCTTCATTGTTATGTTTACATTGTTAAGTACATTATAATTTTTATATATAGTTAACTATATACCTGAGTGAAGGAATTTCGTTGTTACATGTATTCTCCATGGTCTAGTATGGGTTATAGAGCGACCTTAGCCGTTTTCGGATTTTTGAGCTTTTTTTTTTATAACTTTATCTTAAAACTTCTAGGTAATGTAACTAGTTGGGTAAATATTATCTAGGTGAATTATGTGCTCTATTATGAGATTGATTAGCTTGCCTAGTTATGTGCTTTTGGGTATAGTGGATTGCTTGGATTATCTTTTAAAGTTGTCTTTTTAATGTTTTGGCAGTGTCAGAATATTATCAATGACTTGCAGATTTTTCTCAACTTTGTGCGTCATGCTGTTGAGCTGGTATTCCTTGTTATATAATTATGAATCACCATGTTTATGGCAAGTCTGCAACTACCTTAATTAACAATCAGACAGATTGTTAGATGATAAATGTTGTTTGGATCGCTAGTATTATAGCTTGCTGGTCGGTAGCCTATACTGTATTATTACCATTAGTTGTTAGTGCCACTTAGTGCTTGTTTACACTTAACACTTTTGGATCATGGAGATTTCTCAAGTGCCAACCAAAAAGTTTTGCCATGAATTACAGATTCTAATGATCTTTATACTATTTATTTTGGAAATGAAGAAAATTATTTTCCCTTAAGTTTTAATAAGCATGTTATCATGTTCTTATCATTCAAGAAGGACCTCAAATTATTGAGCAAGATCAAGTTTTGACACATATATAACTCAGATATGCTATAGTATTTTTTTTCTTTAACATGCTACACATGTATATTGAACTCCTAGCATATGTTTGCACTCAAAAGATGACTTTTTGAAGTGGGAAGTAAAGGATTAATTTTGCTTTTGCGTGCATTAATGTTATCCTAGATTCGAAATTATTAATTGATTGGTACAAAATTCTCCTACTTTCTACAAACTTAGGAAGAAGTTTTTTCAGTTAAAGGTATTATTGTCGTCTTTCTCTGATGCGCCAACTGGCCGGGAACTGAGGGATGCGCCTGTGCAATGGATGGCAGGAAACCTGCAAAGGAGGAAATCTTCTTGCCGGAAGTTGTTCGGTGGGCCAATGATTAAATCAATCGGAGAAAGAGAATAGCTTAGTATGACAAGAGGAAGAGCTAGAATTTGTATATGAAAAGCTTACCAGGTTTCCTTAGCTTACCGATATTTATAGGATGAGAAATGCTGTTACTATGTAATTCTTTGTTGAAAAATATATCCTAAAGTCAATCATCTATATTGTTAATAATTGAGCTGAATATAATTTATACTTGAATTATAAATGAATAAAATTATTATTCTAGCTTTTCATCACTCTTGTACATCTTCCTTCAATGAATCTTCTGTAATGAAATTCTTAGGACTATTTAGACTTGACAAAGGAGGATTTGTCGTTTAGTTCTTAAATCTAATCGTGATCAAATGATATGTTGTTACCTAGGACAACAACGTTTATCAAGTGTAGGTCGTTGGGTGCCATATGGATTGATTGTCCTCTTAACCAAGAAGTATGGAGATAGTGGTATGGCATACAGGTGAAATATAGGAGTATATTTTACTGATCGTGATCTAACTGTGGAGCTATCTACTATCAAGAGTTGCTCACAAAGGATATAGGTATAAGTATCCCTTAGACCTAAGATCACCATGGTATCTTACAAACAATTCACTATACTTTGGTATCGAACTACCTAAATTTCTAATTCAGTGATAGAAAGTTACTAGGTGCAGTCAAGTATTTATTTAGTCGATGCATGAGTCAAGATTGAATTGACTCCTCCAAATGTTAGAGTAAATGTATCACTGTATTTTAATTTAGCAAAATCTCGACTGGGATAGTCCATATGATGGATATTGAAATTTGAAATATAATGTAGATAATTTTTTTAGGATTGACGGTTAAATCCTAGGTCATCTTTTGAACATTTGGGTCAAGAGGATGAATTATACGATAACCATATGTCACAGATTTATGGAGGTTGCAACGTGACTATTCGACCTATCCGAATGTCGGATATCATTGCTAAATGGTCACATCGATTGGTACAGAAATTAATTTCTGTGCTATCAGCTTAGGATTCGAACCTATAGAGTCACACACAACAGGAGTTTCTACCTGATCTAAAGGTTGATCAAAAGTCTCAATGGTCTGAAACTCTATGGTCAAGAGTTCCACTAGATTGAAACTCTATGCCAGGAGTCCCACTAGATTGGAACTCTACTTTTATGGGTCCCACTAGACTGAGACTCTAATATTATTAAAGGATTAATTAGTAATTAGATTGTTGATTAGCTCAATTTGATTAAGCGATAAAGATTCGATCAAATCTGATTGAATTTGATTCGATTTGATTTGATCCAATTAGATTATGAGATCACCTAATCGCTAAGAAAGATTCAACCTTAATTTGATTAAAATTTGGATCTAATTAATTTTTAATTTGATTAAGATTTTATTAGATTAGATTAAGCCTAATTTGATTAGGTTTGACCTAGTCTAATTGGGTCTAGATAAATTTGTTTGGTTAAAACCAATTTGAACAGGTTAAATTAGATTTAAATTTTGAATTCCCTTCTCCCTACGCCACCTTGACTTTGACCCACGCCTCTCCCACGTACATTATGAATGTGCATGAGAATTCCTATGCCCAGAGTAGGCTTCTGCACCCCCCTTCCTTTTGCTTTTGACCTAGTCCAAGAGTTGGACTGGTTCAAAATAAGTTGAATTTTGAATTCAACTTAATTGGTTTTTAGTTGAAACTAATCCTCTCTTATCCATTCCCCATGCCCCCTATGGGTTTGTCACCCATTTTTTTAGATTTTATTGGTATGTGCACGTAGAAGGAGAGTCCTTCTACGCATCATAGACCAAAAAGGAAAATTGGATATGGATGAGAAATCCACTTGAATTTTGAATTCAAGTGGATTGGTTCAAACTGCCCTAACCTCTCTCCTCATCCTCCCACACATTTTTTCCCATGGAGTGTTGCCCATTTTAAATGGGTAATTTGCATGGGTGTGTGTGAGGCAGAAAGAGTTTCTAGAGAAAGAAAACCTGGGGCTTGGGGTGCTAATTTCTGGATGAGAGAAAAGTTAGAGAGAGGGAGAGAAACTTTCTTGCACCATTTTATCCTCTCATGCTAACTTTATTTTTCTCTCTACTGGTAACCCACTTTAGATGGGATCTGAATGAGGTATGCACAAATAGGAAGTCCTTCTACCATGAAAATTTATTTCACAAGAAAATTCCAAAGAGAGAAGGCATGAGAGCATTTCTGGGCATCAGGATTTTCGGATGTGTGAAACCCTAGGGTTAGGACCCAAGGTTCACGTGGAGAAATTGAGCACTGTGAGTGCCCAATCTGATGGTATGCAGTGCAAAATTTCTAGTTCTATTTTTAAAATTTTTTTTTGAAATTAAACTAAATGCGGCAGAAATAAAGTGAAACTAATTAACTTTAGAGCTACTGATTATATCCGAAAATCCTATACTAAGGATCTAAATATGATATACATGTTTTAAA
This sequence comes from Cocos nucifera, assembly GCA_006176705.1. NCBI lineage: Eukaryota > Viridiplantae > Streptophyta > Magnoliopsida > Arecales > Arecaceae > Cocos > Cocos nucifera. Next base: position 507,141 of record QRFJ01001219.1, read on the forward strand.
TTTGAAAACTACATACTAGCAGTAAAACTATTTTACTACTAATTCTATGTATTCAGAACATGATACCTATGCAGTAGTTGAACTCTACAATTCAATCACCATCGGGGAGGTCTACTCATCGCGATGTAGTTATACAGTGTGTCTGACCTTCGCGGATCATCCACACGAGGCTTCTGATCCTGATCAGCTTCTCCCGAGTGCTAGCTTGATGCTAGAACCTTTCGATGGCTGATGTAGATCGAATAGCTTCGATCTTTGTCCACGAGCTCTTTGGATGATCTGGATCACCAGCAGACGAAGCCTCCTGGATGTTTGGTAGGCTCACGACGCTCGTAGCTCATAAGCTCTCTTCCCAAACTCTAGGTCAAAATCCTAGGGCATGCACTCACCCGAAACCCTGCACCACTCTATTTTTCTATCTCTAAGAAAATGTTTTGAATTTTCTTCTCATGCACAAGGGGGTTCACGGACAAAGGGGTCTCTGATTTCTCTAAGTGTGCATGCCCTAGAAGAATCCAACATTTAAATGTGCGCAAAACCCAGTCAATACCACATGAAGTGATAGAGATAGGGTGGTTGCTAGTTTGAATTCAAATCTCATTTGAATTCAAATTGTAACCAAATTTGTTTTATCCATCTCGAGCGTGGGCAAGCTGGGTGCATGCCCTCTTGTACGTGAATTTCCTTATGAGAATCTCATTCTCATTGAGATTAAAATGGGTGCAAGTTTTAAATGATGTGGCGCTAGGGAGAGATAAGGATAGGTTGGTTCTACATTCAATCAAATTTGAATGACCAACCACCAGGACTTATCCACAAGGGGCATGAGATACCTGAGCATGGGCCCCTTCTATGCATGGAGAAACTTACAAGAAACTTTTTCTCATAGAAAAATGTGTGCACAGAAGAGATGATGCGGCGCAGGAAGAGGACTAGTCAAACTAGTCCAAATAGACTTTATCCAATTGAACCAACCCAATCCAAATTGGTTAGGCCCAATAGATCAAATTAAACCTAACAAATTCAAGCTTAATTAGGCTTTATTAAATCCTAATAAAATTAGGAATTGATCAACCCCAATCCTAATTATATCAGGGATCAAACCTCCTCGATGATTAGGTTATCTTATAACCTAATCAGGTCAAACCCAACTAAATCCAATTCAATTAAAATTGATCCAAAAATAATTACTCAATCAAATTGAGTTAATTAGTGATCAAATCACTAATTAAACCTTTCATAAATATAAAATCCAAATCTAATGGATGTTCGGACAATAGAGTCTCATCAAAATGAAATCCTTGATCGAAGAGTCCCAAATCAGTGGGACTCTTGATCCTGGTGTCCCAAATAAGTGGAACTCGTGATCATAGAGTCCCAGACCAGTGAGACTATAGATCATAGAGTGTTAAATAGATAGGATTCAGAGTTTCAGTCTAGTAGAACTCTCAATCGAAGAGTCCTAGTCTAGTGGGACTCTTGACCATAGAGTCCTAGTCCAGTGGAACTTTTCACCAACCATCAGATCAGGTAGGAATCTCTAGTATATGTGATCCTGCAGGTTTAAACCTAAGCCAATAGCATTGAAACTACTTTTTATCTCAATCGAAGTGATCATCTAGCAATGTTACCCGATGTCTGGATAGATCGAATAGTCATAATCGCAACATTCAAAACCTACGTGAATATGGTTACCATATAATTCATCCCTTTGATCTCTGTGTACTTGGATGACTCAAAGTTAAACTATCAACTCTGAAAAATACATCCAAATCATGTCTCAACGCAATCAATCCTATGACTCCTCACTAACACTATCCTGGCTAAGATTTTGCTAAATTGAAATACAATTGAACACAGCTCCTAAATTGAAGTTGTCAATTCCATCTTGATTCACACACCGACTCTTCAAGTACTTGACTGTGCCTAGAAACCTTCCATCACTGAATTAAAAATTTAGATAGTCCAGCACCAAAGTATAGTGAGTTGCTTGAAAGTCACTGTGGTGATCTCAGGTCGGAGGGATATTTATATCCATATTCCATCGGAGCAAATCTTGATAGTAGAAAACTTCATAGTTGATCACATTCAGTGCAGATGTGCCCCTATATCTTACCTGCATGCCATACCAGTGTCTCTCACTCCTTGATTAAGAGGACAACCAATCCATATGGTACACAACTACCTACACTTAATAAACATTATCGTCCTTGATAATAATGTATCATTTGATCGCGAACATATTTAAAGACTAAACGATAAATCCTCTTTTGTCGATTTTAAATAGTCCTAAGGACTTCACCACAACATAGAAGTTCATTAGAAGATGAAGAAATCTATGATGAAAAATGTTAAAATAATTTTTATTTATTTATTAATTCATATATAAGTACAAGAATCAGCACAACCATTAACAGCTGATGATTGACTTTGGAATACTATTCTCAATAATCTTCCACTTGACCTAAAGCCAATCAGTGCAGTATCTAATACTCATCTTCGACTTGAAGTCATCGATCTCTTTCATCACAATGGCTTTAGTAAATGGGTCGGCCAAGTTCTTCTTTCCGTTGATCTTCTGAAGATCGACGTCATCTCGATCCATAATCTCTCAAATAAGATGGTAGTGGTGCAGCATATGCTTCATCCGCTGGTATGTCTTTGGTTTCTTTGCCTGAGCAATGACTCTAAAGCTATTATAGTAGAGCAGAACTAGATCATCTAAAGAGGGTGCTACGCCGAGCTCGGTGATGAACTTTCTCAACCACACCACTTCTTTAGCAATATCTAATACAGCAACATACTCTACCTCACAAACTGAGTCGGCCGTGGTGTGTTGCTTAAAACTCTTTCAGCAGATAGCTCCATCATTAAGGATAAACATATATCCCGACACATTCTTGTTGTCATCATGATTAGACTGAAAACTAGAATCTATAAATCCCACAAGTCTTAAGTCTGACTCACCATAATCAAGCCACCAGTCCTTAGTATTTCTCAAATACTTCAGGATAGTTTTAACAACCTTCTAGTGGTTCTTTCCTAGATCTGATTTGTATCTACTCACTACCCCTAGTGAGTATGCCACATCTAACTGCATACATGTCATGACATACATGATAGAACCCACTACTGAAAAATATGAAATTCTACTCATACTCTCTCTCTCTCTTGAGGTATTGTTGGACAATCTCTCTTCAAAAGAGAAATTTCATGGTCTATCGGTAGATAACCTTTCTTAAAATTCTTCATGCTGAACCTCTTCAGCATAGTATCAATGTACGTGGACTGGGATAATCCAAATAACCTCTTAGATCTATCTCTACAGATCTTCATACCTAGGATGTAGGAAGCTTCTCCCAGATTCTTCATAGAGAACTATGACGATAGCCAGATCTTTATTTCTTATAATGCAAGGACATCATTTTCGATTAAGAGAATATCATCCACATACAACATAAGAAATATAACTACTGGATCATTAGCCTACTTGTATATGCAGGACTCTTCTCCATTCTTATTGAAGTCATACATCTTAATCATCCTATCAAAACGTATGTTCCAACTTCAAGATGACTGCTTTAGTCCATAAATGGGCCTTTGAAGCTTGCATACCTTAGACTCATCTGTGGACGTGAATCCTTCAGATTGTATCATATACATCTCTTCATTCAGCTCTCCATTTAGGAGAGCTATCTTCGCATCCATCTATCAGATTTCATGGTCCAGATGGATAGCTATCGCAAGCATGATCCGAATGGACTTAAGCATTGCCATAATAAAAAACATCTCATCATAGTCTATACCATAACATTGATGATACCCCTTGGCAATTAGATGGACTTTGTAGCTCTCTACCTTCTTATCTGCACCCCTTTTTCTTTTGAAGATTCGCTTACACCCAATAGGTTTTACCCCTTCGAGTGGGTCAACCAATGTCCATACATTGTTGACTTTCATGGACTCCATTTCGAATTTCATGACCTCAAACCATTTCTCAGAGTCGGATCTCAGCATTGCATCCATATAGATGATTGGATCCTTATGGTTCTCATCGAGTTTGATAAGATCACCATCTCGGACTAAGAAACCATAGTATCTATCCAATTGATGTGGTACTATACCAAATCACCTTAAAGGTAAAGGTTCATTGGGCTCCGAATTTGATCTAATCAAATTCGATTCAGGTTCAGCTACTTGTGTCACTTTTTTCACCTATCAAACTTTCACAAGTTTGACTTTAGAGGCATTAGTCCCTTCACCAAGAAACTTCTTTTTCAAAAAGATTGCCTTAAGGCTGACAAATACCTTTTGCTCATCAGCTAGGTAGGAGTAATACCCTTTGATCTCTTTTGGATATCCTATAAAATAACACTTGTTAGACCTAGGTCCAAATTTGTCCATTACTAAATATTTGATATAAGCCGGATACTCCCAAATTCTAAGGTGCGAGAGTACTGGCTTACATCCTGTCCATATCTCATATGGCATTTTGGCTATATACTTACTCAGAATCCTATTCAAAATATAACAAGCTGACTCGAATGCATATTCTTATAAGAAGATTGGTAGATTAGTAAATCCCATCATGGATTAAACCATATCCAACAGGGTTTGATTCCTCCTTTCAGATACACCATTATGCTGTGGCATTCTAGGAGGAGTCCATTAGGAGAGAATTCCATTCTTCCCAAGATATATCAGAAATCCGCTTGGAAGGTACTCACTGTTAGATATATGTGCCCTAGAAGCCAGAATTGGCTGACACTTGTAATACACTTCTAGGAGTAAAATTGTAATTTTGACTAAAATCAATAAATGGGTTATCTTCTATCACATATGTGTATTTAGTGTCTGTGATACATCCTTTGAGTTAATGGTAATGATAATTCATATTTTCAAGAGTTGAAAATTTAAGACATGAATAATCATTATTAACTCATAAATTGCTCCTGACCATAGGATCATCACGAGGATGGTGATTGATCCGAAAGGTTGGTGTACAATCGCTTCTCTTTAGTAGATGAGTCTTAAGTCTACGGTGTGGAGACACCGGAGCGAGAGTACAGGTACTCGTTAGAGAATGAGGGCACTGAGCGTGACCACCTCGAGTAGTCATTAGGGAGTCTACCTTCTCGTCAATGACTGACTCGATGCTGCAGTAGTGTGTCTGGTTCTTTGACCTGAGATGCATCGGCAGTTCACCTTGAGGGTGTTATAGTTTGACTACACCATTACTCGGTCTCCTAGCCATATGGAACCCTGAGGTGTATGTTGGCTATAGACATGTTCATTGTAGGAACTGGATTGCATCAAGATGGAATCTATCTACCTCGGTGGTAGAGGAGTAGCCCTATGATGATCATGAGAATCAAGTCCAGAAATCCATGGCCATGGTAGAGTGAAATAATAGAAAGAGTTTCTATTTAGATTTTCACATTGGACTCGAATCGAATGATTACATCATATGACAGAGACTAGGGTTTGACGAGTTCACCTTAACCCTAATCTGATCGGGGCTCAAGATAGAAGAACTTAATCACACAGGTAGCTGCACCAAGAGGTTCGCATTCAGCTCTGATGGGTTGCCACCATATACTGCTAGGTGTCACTGGTGGATTTTGGGAGCAATTAGAATGATTTAGATGATCGATCATTCTAGCTGTTCGAATCAGAAGAGTTCTGATCCATCGAAAGGAGTTTCGATGATGTCGATGATAGAGATCATGACATATCCCATTACCATACAGAACTGAACCTAACTGGGTCACACAAACAAGGGTTTGAATCTGGTGATCATCAATTGAACTGATCTAGTTCAATTGATCTGAATGAGATTCAATTAGGTTCAAGGAAATCGTGCTAGCACTCGATTGAACCTAACGTTCTTCTTTTGCTATCATAAATAAGTTGTCCTGTCTGAGCCAAAGGAGTTTGTGCTCAAACAGAGGCCTTCATATGGTCTGACTGGAGGTTGTCCAAGTCAGAAAAGGTTGTCTTATTTGTAAGACACTTACCTGCCATTTTTGGTCACCTGCCATTTCTTGTTCTTTGACTTTGGTCAAAAGTCTACCTTTGACTGGTCAAACGTTGACCATTGACACTTTGACTTTTGACCACATGTCATGCACCTATTGGAGAGCTGGTGGGGGCCTGTCCCCCTACCAGAACCTGGCAAGGAGAAGGGCGCACGCCACCCTAGGCGTGTGTGCCCAAGTTGGAGGCGCCTAGGAGTCCTTGTTGGACAAGGACTCCATCTCCTTTTTGGATTCCAATTAGAGTTCTTCTAAGAACCAACTTTGACTGGTCTTAGGCACCCTCTAAGGAGGAATCCAGGGGACTCTATTCCCACCAATCAGATTTAGATCTGATTTCACAAAGGGTTGTGATTGGTTGGGAGGAAGAGGAGTTGGATCACGCTTAGTCTATAAATAAGACCCTGCGCCCAACTCAGATTAAAAGAAATGCAATTCAATTGAGAAACCCCATGCCCCAAGGCTGCCTCTCCCCTCCTTCTCCATGCCATAGTCTCTTCTCCCCTTGCTCTCCACGTCCAAAAGGAGTTTTGGACTTAGGTTGGTGCGATTCAGATCAAGAAAGGCGATCAAAAGCAAGAAGGCTGCGCTGCTGCAAAAAGGACGACTGCAGATCTTCAAAAGAGTTTTGAAGATCCTCCAGATCAGATCCAGATCTGATTTTTGGAGGTGTGATAGAGAAGAAGAGGATCTCCAGATCCAACCTGAGTGGATACCGGTAGAGGCCAGGCGCTTGCGTGGCTAAGATCCAGAACCTTCCGCTGCAATCAGGATCATCTACAGGGTAATAGGATTACCCAAATCAGGTAAATTAAATTTGATTTAATTTATCTTATTTTATTTTATTTATTAAAATAATAAGAATTAGATCTAAAACATATCAAGATCTGATTGAGATCAAGAGAAAATTTTTTGAAATATATCTCTTGATCTAATCAGATCTGAACGAACCTGGACCGGGAAATCAGGATTTTCCTTCAACTGGTATCAGAGCCATGGTTCTAAAATTGTTTAGATCTAATTTTAAATTTATTTTAATTAGAAAATAAATTGATTTTAGATGTCACATGAGATGTGATCAGATCTAAAATCAGAAAAATTAAAATTAAATGATTTGGATCTAAGATTATGAAGATATGCATGACTAGTTCTAGAATAGAATAGTTCTATAGAATAGTTTTGCATGTTTTGATTTAATCTGATTAAATCATATTTTAGATCTTTTATTTACTATTTTTTGATATTATAAGTGTTATAATAACATCTGAAAAAATAGCAAATAAAAATTATTTAATTTTAAATATCATATGAGATATGATTGATGCATGTCTAGACTAGTTGTAGAATAGTTCTACATAATTATCTAGATTAGAATTTATTTTGATTAGATCAATTTAAATCTAATTTTTTAGATTATTATGAGATAATTTAGATCTGAAAACATATGCATGATTATGATACATGAGATGTATGCAAAATATGCCATGATTAGATCTACTTTATATATGAGATATATGATATAGATCTGATAACTATTTTGTAGTATTGAATGTTCCTGATTAAGGCGTTCCTCTTGGCCGTCCGGTCATAAGAACGAAGAAGGGTTTAAAGGCCCTCTCTTCCCATTCGATGGGGTGTTCTTATGATGTGTAGGGGTGCTGCGTGTTCGTCCTTAATCAGAAATCCCAAAACTTACTTTCTGCAAAACCCTAGATCCTGAAACCCTAGGATTTATTGTGCATATTTTGTTTATGAACCCTAACTTAATTAAGAATTAAGTTTATGGAATATTAATTAGGTCTAAAATTGAGAATTTCAGATCTAAGACATATTCATAATACTGGGTTCGGGCTTGGGTAGCTCAATTAGGTCTAAGCGGTTGATCAAACCGAATCAAGAGTTGGTTAGATGGGATCAACAATGCTTAAATTGACCAGCCTAATAGGATTAAGTCTGGGTCAAGATCGAGTCACGATCAAGCAAGACCTAATTAGGCTCAGAGGTTAGAGTCTGGATTGTAGGCTAACCCAATTGGTTCTGACTCAACAATTTGGTGTCTAAGGTAAGTTTGGCATAGACGACCGACTGGTTTTTAATTGGAAGCTACTCGACCTGAATGCGTTCTTGTGCGAGTTAATGGCATATTCCTTCCACCGATCTCACTTACCTGGCCATATCTGTTGACACAGTTCTGATCTGAGGTGGTCAATAATCCGAGCTAACCCATGCCACTAGGTTAGTCATAATTGTTATGACTAAGCCAAGTCTAGTTTAATGAGACCTGAATCAATTCTCCCTAAGAAAAGATTAAGTCCGAGGTCTTCCACCATTGTAGATGTGCGGGCCCTTCCCGGGGTTGATTGTTCTCGGCTGGATACAGTGGCTCAGTTGCACCGGGAAGATGCAACCATGTCTATTAGGCATTGGATGCTATGGGCTGGAGGATGAGTTGGGCTCAATATTCCGGATACGGTGAGAGACTCAATTAGGAACCCAGTCTATGCAAATGGTGGGTCTGACTTAACTAAGGAGTGGATCAATATTTTGGATACGGTGAGATTCATGAATTAGAGACCAAGTTTGGGTGCACCATGATTAGAGAATCATTGAACAAGAGTTGTTCACTCATTGGCTAACCCATCACCAATAACTGTTAGGTGAGGTGATGAGTCAGTTGGTGAGACCGCACCACCCACTAGAAATCATTAATCGTGGAGATTTTCGCATCTCTACAGAGGGAGTGTAGGGATCCGAGAAAATAGTGGGAGCTAATTTATTTTAAAAATAAAATCCCTAAACAAATTGGTCAAGTCATAATTACAGTATCTAACTAGAATCTTTGACTCTCTACAGGAAAAATGTCTGCGTCCAACCCATTGGCACGTATCCTGGACACACATAGACTGACTGGACCCAATTATAAAGATTGGCTCAGGAACTACAAAATTATTTTGGGTTCGAGAAGTTAACCCATGTTTTGGACCAGGACCCTCCCACCTTACCAGCCCGTCCATCTATTGAACAGAGAGCGTCTCTGAAAAAAAATGGATAGACGAAGATAATAAGGCCAGATATTACATGTTGGGCTCGATGTCTGATGAGCTCCAGCGCCAACATGAAGGATATCGGGACTGCTCGCCAAATGTTGGCTCACCTGCAGGAGATGTTTGGTGAACAGAGTCGCGCAGCCAAATATCAAGTCACGAAAATGACTTTTTAAGGCTAAGATGCGTGATGGGCAGTCAGTCCAAGATCACTGTCTGACAATGATCAAGGACATGGAAGAGCTTGAGAAGCTCGGTGTGAAGTTGGACTTGGACCTGCAGAACGATATTATTCTGCAATCCTTGACTGATGCATATGGGCAATTCATCATGAATTACCACATGCATAAACTTCAAAATTCCTTGGCCGAGTTAATGAATATGCTGGTTACCGCTGAGCTTTCTATGAAAGGTTCTAAAGGCTCAGTTCTTGCTATGGAACGGACTTCTTCCAAAAGAAAGTCTTATGGAAAGAAAAAGAAGTCTGTGAAAAAGCAAAAGGTGGAAGGATCAAAGAAGAAGAAGGCAGAGCCGAAGAAAAAGGCCGATGGCAAAGGAAAGTGTTTCCATTGCAACAGCGACGGCCATTGGAAGCGGAAACTGCCCTACTTACCTGGCCACCCTGAAGAACAAGAAGGAAGGTCCTTCTGGAGGTATGCTCGTTATTGAGTCTAACCTTACGATTTCTTCTGCATCCAGTTGGGTGCTTGACTCTGGTTCTAGTGCTCATCTGTGCACTTCTATGCAGGGTCTTGAGGATAGCAGGAGGCTGAGGGATGGAGACATGATCCTACGCGTTGGTAATGGAGCAAGAGTTGCTGCAGTAGCCGTGGGAACATACCCTCTTCGATTACCATCTGGTTTAGACTTAGTTTTGAAAGACTGTTATTATTGTGCCTGCAGCTAGCAGGAATTTGATTTCTGTTTCATGCTTAGCACAAGAAGGTTATGTGATCACCTTCTTTAAGGACCATTGTAACATTCTTTATGAAAGAAATAAAATTGCAAATGGTTTCCTTATTAATGGTCTTTATCAGCTACATATTGATGTACCTGTTCTAACTATCGAGCAAAACGTGAATGCCAAACGACCTAGGGATAGTCCAAATGACAGATATCTATGGCACTTGAGATTAGGTCATATAGCAGAAGATAGGATCAACAAATTGGAGAAAAATGGGCTATTGAGTCCATTGACTTTCGAGTCATATCCAACTTGTGAATCCTTGTCTTCAAGGCAAAATGACTAAACTCCCTTTTGTTGGACATGGGGAGAGGGCCACAGATCTCCTTGCCCTAGTACATACTGATGTGTGCGGCCCATTTGATGTGCCGGCTAGAGGCAATTTTGTCTACTTCATTACCTTTACCGATGATCTGTCTAGGTATGGGTATGTGTATCTTATGAGACACAAGTCTGAAGCTTTTGAAAAGTTCAAAGAATTCAGACATGAAGTAGAAAAACAAACTGGAAAAATCCCATTAAGGTTCTTCGATCAGATCGAGGAGGTGAATACCTTAGCAGGGAATTCCTAGACTATCTCAAGGATAAATGGCATAGTCTCTCAATGGACTCCACCAGGAACACCTCAACTCAACGGGGTTTCAGAATGGAGAAATCGGACTCTATTAGGATATGGTTCGATCCATGATGAGCTTCACAGACCTCCCTGATTTTCTTTGGGGACACTCATTGTTAACTTCAATCTTATCTACTGAATAGGGTTCCCTCTAAAACCGTTCCTACCACACCGTATGAGATATGGCATGGTAAGAAACCAAGTCTGAGTCATCTCAGAATTTGGGGTTGTCCGGCTCATGTCAAAAGACAACAAGCGGACAAGTTAGAGTTTAGGTCCTTCAGAGCTCGATTCATAGGATATCCTAAAGAGTCATTAGGATACTATTTCTACATTCCAGAAGACCACAATGTGATTGTGAGTCGACATGCCATCTTTCTTGAAAAATAGTTTATTCAAGATAGCGGCATTGGAAAGGCAGATCAAGCTTGATGAGAAAGTCTCACAAGCAGAACGAGCTAAGGACCAAGTGGAACCAAATCAGGTTGAGCCAATAAGAACACTACCTCCTCCACCTCGTAGATCGGAAAGAGTTTCCCATCCCCCTGAAAGATACTTAGGTATTATTTCAGAGGATGTAGAGGAAATGTTCCTCGTAGGTAATGGTGCTCATGGTGATGATCCCAAAACCTACAACGAGGCGATATCAGATATCGACTCCGAGAAATGGCTAGAGGCAATGCAGTCAGAAATTGACTCGATGCACTCAAACCAAGTCTGGACCTTGGTAGATCCACCAGAAGGTATAGTACCTATTGGATGTAAATGGATCTTCAAGAGAAAGATTGGTGCAGATGGGAATGTGGAGACATTCAAGGCTAGATTGGTGGCAAAAGGTTATAGTCAACGCGAAGGCATAGACTATCAGGATACCTTTTCCCCAGTAGCTATGCTAAAATCCATCCGCACATTGCTTGCTATTGCAGCCTATTTCGATTATGAAATATGGCAAATGGACGTGAAAATGGCATGTTCTTGAAATGGATATCTTGAGGAAGATATCTATATGGAACAGCCGCTAGGTTTCACATCCAGTGATACTGATCACAAGGTTTGCAAGCTGCAAAGGTCCATATATGGACTTAAGCAAGCATCTCGGAGCTGGAACACTCATTTCAATGATGTGATCAAAAAGTTTGGTTTCATCAAAAACGAAGAGGAACCATGTGTTTTCAAAAGGGTCAGTGGGAGCGCTGTTGTCTTCCTCGTATTGTACGTGGATGACATCCTCCTTATTGGGAATGATATTCCCATGCTGACTTCAGTCAAGGTGTGGTTGTCCAAGGAATTCTCCATGAAAGACCTAGGTGAAGCATCCTTTATTCTAGGAATTAAGGTCTATAGGGATAGACCGAATAGGATGCTAGGACTTTCACAGAAGATGTACATAGAGAAAGTACTAAAGAGGTTTAGTATGGAAAACTCTAAGAGGGGATTAATACCCTTCAGACATGGTATTCATCTTTCCAAGAAGATGTGCCCCAGCACACCTGAGGAAATAGAACGCATGAGCAAGATCCCTTATGCTTCTGCAATAGGGAGCCTCATGTATGCCATGCTATGTACACGACCTGATATAGCCCATGCTGTGAGTGTCACAAGCAGATATCAGTCAAATCCAGGTGAAGAACACTGGAACTTCTGTGAAATGTATCCTTAAGTACTTGAGAAGAACTAAGGATATGATGCTGGTCTTTGGTAACGGAGAACTCCTGGTCCAGGGATACACAGACTCGGACTTCATGTCCGATATAGATGATCGAAAGTCGACATCTGGGAGTCTGTTTGTGTGCAATGGTGGTACTGTCAGCTGGAAGAGTTTCAAGCAAACGGTGATACCACCCCATCCACGATTACCTTGAAAAGGGTTACGTCGAGGTCAAGAGAGTCGACTCCACAGATAATGTGGCAGACCCACTTACAAAGCCGTTGGGCCAGTAGAAGATCGAAGCCCACCTTGAGAAGATGGGACTTAGACTTGTAGCCAATTGGCTTTAGGATAAATGGGAGATTGTTAGATATATGTGCCCTAGAAGCCAGAATTGGCTGACACTTGTAATACACTTCTAGGGGCAAAATTGTAATTTTGACTAAAATCAATAAATGGGTTATCTTCTATCACATATGTGTATTTAGTGTCTGTGATACATCCTTTGAGTTAATGGTAATGATAATTCATATTTTCAAGAGTTGAAAATTTAAGACATGAATAATCATTATTAACTCATAAATTGCTCCTGACCATAGGATCATCACGAGGATGGTGATTGATCCGGAAGGTTGGTGTACAATCACTTCTCTTTAGTAGATGAGTCTTAAGTCTACGGTGTGGAGACACCGGAGCGAGAGTATAGATACTCGTTAGAGAATGAGAGCACTGAGCGTGACCACCTCGAGTAGTCATTAGGGAGTCTACCTTCTCATCAATGACTGACTCAATGCTGCAGTAGTGTGTTTGGTTCTTTGACCTGAGATGCATCGACAGTTCACCTTGAGGGTGTTATAGTTTGACTACACCATTACTCGGTCTCCTAGCCATATGGAACCCTGAGGTGTATGTTGGCTACGACATGTTCATTGTAGGAACTGGATAGCATCAAGATGGAATCTATCTACCTCGGTGGTAGAGGAGTAGCCCTATGATGATCATGAGAATCAAGTCCAAAAATCCATGGCCATGGTAGAGTGAAATAATAGAAAGAGTTTCTATTTAGATTTTCACATTGGACTCGAATCGAATGATTACATCATATGACAGAGACTAGGGTTTGACGAGTTCACCTTAACCCTAATTTGATCGGGGCTCAAGATAGAAGAACTGAATCACACAGGTAGCTGCACCAAGAGGTTCTCATTCAGCTCTGATGGGTTGCCACCATATACTGCTAGGTGTCACTGGTGGATTTTGGGAGCAATTAGAATGATTTAGATGATCGATCATTCTAGCTGTTCGAATCAGAAGAGTTCTGATCCATCGAAAGGAGTTTCGATGATGTCGATGATAGAGATCATGACATATCCCATTACCATACAGAACTGAACCTAACTGGGTCACACAAACAAGGGTTTGAATCTGGTGATCATCAATTGAACTGATCTAGTTCAATTGATCTGAATGAGATTCAATTAGGTTCAAGAAAATCGTGCTAGCACTCGATTGAACCTAACGTTCTTCTTTTGCTATCATAAATAAGTTGTCCTGTCTGAGCCAAAGGAGTTTGTGCTCAAACAGAGGCCTTCATATGGTCTGACCGGAGGTTGTCCAAGTCAGAAAAGGTTGTCTTATTTGTAAGACACTACCTGCCATTTTTGGTCACCTGCCATTTCTTGTTCTTTGACTTTGGTCAAAAGTCTACCTTTGATTGGTCAAACGTTGACCATTGACACTTTGACTTTTGACCACATGTCATGCACCTATTGGAGAGCTGGTGGGGGCCTGTCCCCCTACCAGAACCTGGCAAGGAGAAGGGCGCACGCCACCCTAGGCGTGTGCCCAAGTTGGAGGCGCCTAGGAGTCCTTGTTGGACAAGGACTCCATCTCCTTTTTGGATTTCAATTAGAGTTCTTCTAAGAACCAACTTTGACTGGTCTTAGGCGCCCTCTAAGGAGGAATCCAGGGGACTCTATTCCCACCAATTAGATTTAGATCTGATTTCACAAAGGATTGTGATTGGTTGGGAGGAAGAGGAGTTGGATCACGCTTAGTCTATAAATAAGACCCTGCGCCCAACTCAGATTAAAAAGAAATGCAATTCAATTAAGAAACCCCATGCCCCAAGGCTGTCTCTTCCCTCCTTCTCCACGCCATAGTCTCTTCTCCCCTTGTTCTCCACGTCCAAAAAAGTTTTGGACTTAGGTTGGTGCGATTCAGATCAAGGAATGGTGATCAAAAGCAAGAAGGCTGCGCTGCTGCAAAAGGACGACTGCAGATCTTCAAAAGAGTTTTGAAGATCCTCTAGATCAGATCCAGATCTGATTTTTGGAGGTATGATAGAGAAGAAGAGGATCTCCAGATCCAACCCGAGTGGATACCGATAGAGGCCAGGCACTTGCGTGGCTAGATCCAGAACCTTCCGCTGCAATCAGGATCATCTACAGGGTAATAGGATTACCCAAATCAGGTAAATTAAATTTAATTTAATTTATCTTATTTTATTTTATTTATTAAAATAATAAGAATCAGATCTGAAATATATCAAGATCTGATTGAGATCAAGAGAAAATTTTTGAAATATAACTCTTGATCTGATCAGATCTGGACGAACCTGGATCGAAAAATCAGGATTTTCCTTCACTCACCTCCTCGATCAGATAGAAGAATTTTAATACTCTTCTCAGTTTATTTTTCTACCTCATTATGAAATAGTTTGAATATTTCAAATGACTCTGGCTTATGCTTCATTAAATAGACATACCATACCTCGATAGGTCATCCATGAAGGTTATGAAGTAGAAATAACCACCTTTAGCACTTGAGTTCATGGGTCCACATACATCAAAATATACTTGACTCAGAAGTTCACTGGCTCGCTTATCTTTTTCAGTAAAAGATGACTTGATCATCTTACCAAGCAGATAGAACTCATAGGTTAGAAGTAATTCATAATCACCAACTTCAAGAATTTCTTCTTGAGCCAACCTGTTTATTCTATTCTTGTTGATATAACCTAGCCTACAGTGCCAAAAATAGACTTCAGACACATCATCTAATCTAGGGCATTTATCGAAGAACTGAATCATATTAATAGGCTGTGATAGTAAGTAAATTTCATTATTCAATTGCCCAACAAATATCATAATACCATTCAAAATGACATTACAAATATTTTTTTTATTAAAAATTCATAACTATATATGGTCAAAAGGCCTATAGAAATAACATTCAACAAAAAGCTTGGACAATAATGACATTCATTAAGAATTACATTACGAGAATTTATTACAAGGTTCATAATTTCTAAAACTTATCTTCCATCTTCAACATTCAGGAACCTCTTGCCTTCATCAAATCTCCTACTGATCTGCAAATCTTGCATTGAATTATAGATATGATAAGGGCTTTGGGTATCTAATACCCAGGCAATAGTATCATATATTGAGAAATTGCAAGATGTTATCATATAATTATCTTGCCCAACAACTGCTTGCTTCTTTCTTGGCTTGTTCGGATCTAGGAAGGCAATATATTGAGGATAGTTTCTTTTCCAGTACTCCTGCTTCTTGTAAAAGAAGTGCACCTACTTCTGGTCGGGCTTATATTTCTTGGTCTGATCCTATGCAGACGTCCCAGCATGCGATTGTACCTTCTTACTCTTCTTCTTCTTATTCTTCTTTTCTTTTTTAAAGGATCGATGACCAGAAGAAGATTCTCCTACTATATTCACCGACTCCTTATGGAGTTGGTGATCCTTCTTAAAGTTCTACAGCAACCCTAATAAATCATGGTAGTTTACTGTAGGCTTTGTCAATCAAAAATAAGTAAGAAAAGGGAGGAAGAAGTTAGGCAAAGAATTTAGGATCGCATCCTTCCTGAGCTGCTCTTGCAGGAAAAAAATCCAGCTTACTCAGGTGCTCAATCATCTCGATCATGTATGATATATGATCAGTGACTAAAGCTCCATCCCTCATCCAAGCATTGAAAATGGCACAACTAGTCTTATGCCTTTTAATGTCATCAGGCACACCAAAGGAGTCATTCAATATTTGAAGCATCTCCTAAGGCTAGGCATTTTCGAACCTGCAGCTAAACTCGTCATTCATTGCCATCAGTATTATACACCGAATAGTGGTCCAGTCATTGAGCCACTTTTGATAAGTGTCTCTAACCATCTTATTAGCATTCAGGGCTGGCTCCTTAAGAGTTGAATCCATCAAAATATATAGGATCCGCTCATGCTCCAGGACTATCTTCAATTTTGATACCAGCTATCAAAGTTGGGTCCCATGAGTCTGTCATTGTCTGACAATAATTGGAGTGATAGGGTAGTGGCCATAGTTGCACAATAAAGGAAAACCAAACCTAATTAATCGGAGTGATAGGATAGTGGCCATAGTTGCACAATAAAGAAAAACCAAACCTAATTAATAGATGAATTAATTATCCTAAAGACTTAAACTTTAGTCTAAAGATTCTTTCACTATTTTATATGAATTGGTGGCCTCTACCTCCAATTCGAAGAATTACTTTAATTTCTTAGTGGATACTAGAATCCATATAGACTACACATGAGTCCAACTTTGGTTGGTCAACCCACGTGCATCTATGGATAGGTTCACAATCAATTATTTCTATAAACAACTTCTAGCAATTTAATTTTGCTCCAAAAATCTAATCAGTAGGCTTTAGTCTCCATTAAAAAAATTTGGTTAGGTCCAATCATTAACATGACTATATTTGGTGTATCTGACCAATAAATGATCAGGCCCAACTTTGGTTGGCCAACCTGACCACCATTAGAAAGACACGATCAAATCATTATATTAAGAATGATGATTTCATTAGTCAATAAGCACCAAGCCTTTGGGCCTTCAATGATTATTAAACTAATGGACCCATTATCATTCAACTTAATGGGAGGCAATGACCTAGTTATCACCATAACAATATCATTTTTAAGGATCTAATAATGTTAGAGGATTTTATTAATTAATTTTAAGAAGAGAGAAGTATTTATCAACCAATTTGGATCCTCTCATTGACTTCACCAAGTCAGATTATAAAGAATCTAATTCAAGCTAGCATTAGGAGCACCTAAATTAGTTACACTGATTTACCTAATTAACATAGATGAGCCCAAATCACCAAGTGATCTAATCAAAATCTAACTCACCAAGATAACTAGGTAAGTAAGATCAGTGAAAGGAATATGCCATTAACTCGTCAAAGATCGAATCAGTGCGAATAGATTTCAGTTAAAAACCATTGGTCTAGGCTACCAAACTTACCTTAGACACCATTTGGTTCATTAGTTTCAATTTAACCAACCTAGTAATTTTAGGTTCAACTGCATAGCCATGAATCAAATCCATTTGGTCCTTGTTAAAGGCATGGACTTGACCAACTATAACTATTATAATTAAATCTAAAGAGTCCTTGATCTAATCTAAATCAGCATTTGATTAGATTTGATCAATTACTCTAATTTAGTCCATTCTTTAACTAACCTTAGGTCTAACTTAATTAATGGATCTAATTCATCTAATCCAATAACTCATATTGTATGATCAATGGCTTAAGATCTTTAATTCATAATTTTAGATCTTAATTTATTTTACTTAATTTTTAATTAAATTTTTGGACTGAGGGTTGGGGTTTGGCATTTCGAAAATATTTTTTAAAATTTTGAAAAGTTCTTTACAACATAGCACTGTTCACTAAATGGATTGACTCATTTCAAAAATGGGTCAGCTCATTTTACAAATAGTACTGGTTGTAGGATTTTAATCTAAATCTATATACACTACATAAAAATCATGAATCTAAATTTAGATCTAATCTAATACATTCATAATTAAAAGTTAAATTAAATCAATCTCAAAAATTCTTTCGCTATTTATCTTTAGAAATGAGTTTATGGTGGCATCTCTACCGCCATAAGAGATCCTTATCGAATGAAAGAAGATGGCCTTTAAATCATGCTTATTTCTTATGATCGGACAGCTTGGTGGCTTATTCAAGCTTGATTACTAGGCTACTCAAATAAAATACATATCTAATGTGCATAAATTTTTAAATTTTAAAGTATATAAATCATATTTAATGAATCTAACTCTGATACCCCTGATGGTATGCAGTGCAAGATTTCTAGTTCTACTTTCAAAATTTTTTTCAAAATTAAATGAAATATAATAAAAATAAAATTAATCTAATTAACTTTAAAACTACTAATTATATCTAAAAATCCTATACTAAGGATTTAAATATGATATACATGCTTTAAATTTGAAAACTACATACTAGCAATAAAACTATTTTACTACTAATTCTACGTGTTCAGAACACGATACCTGTGTGGATGGCTGAACTCTATAATTCGATTACCATCGAGGAGGTCTACTCATCACGATATAGCTACATAGTATGTCTAGCCTCTATGGATTGTCCACACGAGGCTTCTGGTCTTGATCAGCTCCTCCCGAGTGTTAACCCGATGTCAAAATCCTGAGATGGCTGATATCGATCAAATAGCTTTGATCTTTATCCATGGGCTCTTTGAATGCTCTAAATCATTAATAGACATAGTAGAGAGGCAGAAGAGGCACTCCTAGAAGTTTGGTGGGCTCACGATGCTCGTAGCTCACAAGCTCTCTTCCCGAACCCTAGGTCAAAACCTTAGGGCATGCACTCAACCGGAATCCTGTGCCACTTTATTTTTCTATCTCTCAGGAAATGTTTTGAATTTTCTTCTCATGCACAAGGGGGCTCACGGATAGAGGGGTCTCTAATTTCTCTAAATGTGCATGCCCCAGAAGAATCCAATATGTAAATGTGCGCAAACTCAATCAATACCACGTGAACTGATAGAGATAGGGTGGTTGCTCGTTTGAATTCAAATTGTAACAAAATTTGTTTTATTCATGGGGATGTGAGCAGGCTGGGTGCATGCCCTCTTGTGCATGAATTCCCTCATGAGAATTTCATTCTCATTGAGATTAAAATGGGTGCTAGTTTTTGATGATGCGGTGCTAGGGAGAGATAAGGATTAGGTTGGTTCTACATTCAAATTCGAATCCCATTCAAATTTGAATGACCAACCACCAAAACTTATCTACAAGAGGCATGAGATACCTGGGCATGGGCCCCTTCTGTGCATGGAGAAACTTATAGGAAACTTTTTCTCATCAAAAAATGTGGGTGCAAAAGAGACGAGGTGGCGCAGGAAGAGGACTAGTCAAACTAGTCCAAATAGACTTTATCCAATTGAACCAATCCGATCCAAATTGGTTAGACCCAATTAGACTAGATTAAACCTAACAAATTTAGGCTTATTTAGGCTTAATTAAATTCTAATAAGATCAAGAATCGATTAAGCCCAACCCCTGATCATATCAGGGATCAAACCTCCTCGGTGATTAGGTCATCTTATAACCTAATCAGATCAAACCCAACTGAATTCAATTTAGTTGGACTTGATCAAAAAATAATTACTTAATCAAATTAAGTTAATTAGTAATTAAATCATCTATTAAATCTCTCATAAATATAGATTCTAAATTCGTTGGATGTTCGGACAACAGAGTCCCATCAAAATGAAACTCTTGATCAAAGGTCCCAAACCAGTGGGACTCTTAATCCTGGTGTCCCAAACAAGTAGAACTCATGATCACAGAGTCCCAAACCAATAAGACTCTCAATCATAGAGTTTTAGATAGGTAGGACATAGAGTCCCAGCCTAGTAGGACTCTCTATCGAAGAGTCTCAGTCCAGTAGGACTCTTGACCATAGAGTCCCAGTCTAGTGGGACTCTTCACCGGCCATCAGATTAAGTAGGAATCTCTAGTGTGTATGATTTCGTAGGTTCAAATCTAAGTCGGTAGTTCTAGAATCACTTCTTGTATCAATCAAAATAACCATTTCCAGATAGATCGAATAGTCACAATCGTAACATTCAGAACCTACGTGAATATGGTTGCTGTATAATTCATCCCTTTGATCTCTATGTATTTAAATGACTCAAAGTTAAACTATCAACTCTAAAAAAATACATCTAAATCATGTCTCAATGCAATTAGTCCTGTGACTCCTTACTAGGACTACCCTGGCCAAGATTTTGTTAAATTGAAACATAATTAAACATAGCTCCTAAATTAGAGTGGTCAATCCCATCTTGATTCACACACTGACTCCTCAAGTACTTGACTATACCTAGAAACTTTCCATCACTAAATTAGAAGTTCAGGTAGTCCGACACCAAAGCACAGTGAGTTGCTTGGAAGTCACCATGGTGGTCTCAGGTCAGAGGGATATTTATACCTATATTCAATCGAAACAAATCTTGACAGTACAAAAGCTCCGGAGTTGGTCATGTTTAGTGTAGATGTGTCCCTACATCTCACTTGCATGTCATACCAGTGTCTCCACACTTCTTGGTTAAGAGGACAACCAATCCATATGCCACACAACGACCTAAACTTGATAAACATTGTCATCCTTGATAACAACGTATCATTTGATCACGAACATATTTAAGAACTAAACAACAAATCCTTCTTTATCGATTTTAAATAGTCCTAAAGACTTTACCACAATATAGGAGTTCATTATGTTATGAATTATTCCAAGAATTATGGAAATTCTTGTACCTTCTACCAACTTTGAGGAAACAAGTTGGAGACGATAGCAAGAAAGATAAAGATCGGATGATGAGAAGATGAGATAGTGGCAGAGTGAGAAAGAGAGAAAGCTAGAGTTTCAGGAAGAAAAGGGATTCAATTCATTCTCTTCTTCTTTTTCCACCGTAATCTACATATATAAGTATATATATAGACACCCTGAGTCAACATGACTCAATCCTAAAAAACTCTCCTTGGCTAATCCATACTCTCATCCCCTGGACTAAAGACCTAGCCCAAAACATGAATTAGCCACCTTAAGACCTCCCATACCAGGCCTTAAGATCCTTTGGATTAGATCCAATCAAAGATCAAATAGAAAATCCATCTAGATTTGTTTGCCACCGTCGAGCTAGTTCGGTCAGAAGCCAAGCTGACTCAACTACATCTCCTCGAACCACATTTTCTATCTACCTGAGACAACCGACTCGGATATGGGCCAAGCCAGCTCGATCTCACACCGAGCCAATTCAGCTACGTATCCGAGCCAGTCCGACTGTGTGCCAGCCTCTTTATCTTTGCTGATACATCTCCGATCAATCCTAGCCTTCAGGAGCCACCACCTTGACTCCTTCATAATCTTTCAAGACTTGGGAGCACCATACTTACCCTTTCAATCTCCACCTTGGTGCCTTAAGGCTTGAGATAAGTTTATCCTATCCATCAGACATATTGATTTCATACATTTACGAAAGCTATCCTGAGGAAGAACTTTTGATAATGCATCCGCTGGATTCTTCTTGGTGTGGACTTTCACCAGCTTTACTTCACCTTCTTCCACAAGCTCTCTAATCTGGTGGTACTTGATGTCGATGTATTTCATCCTTACATGGTAGATAGAGTTTTGAGCAAGTAACAATGCACTCTGCCTATCGCAGTGCATCTTGATAGCCTCCTACGTGAGATCCATCTCCAACGCCAATCCTTTCAACTATAGAGCCTTCTTTTCTTCCATCGTAACATCTATATATTCCACCTCAATTGTAGATAAGGTCATGATGGATTGCAAGCATGATCTCCATGAGACTGGACCTCCAAATAGGCTAAATATATAGCCTGTCGTTAACTACTGAGTGTCCATGTCTCCACTGAAATCTGCATCTACATACCTATTTATCTGCCCTCAAGCTTCCTTGGACACATCGAAGAGTTTCTCAGCTCCATCTTGCTATCCATAGCAGATGCCAACTCCAACAGTACCCGTTAAGTATGTGAAGATCTACTTCAGTACTCTTCGGTGCTCCTTACTAGGATGTGCCATGAACCTACTGACCTGGCTTACTACATGGGCGATATTTGGTCTATAACACACCATGGCATACATTAAGCTTCCTACACCAGAGGCATATGGTGTTCTCTCCATCTTTTGAGCATCCACCTCAGTCTATGATGACATCATCTTTGACAGTCTGAAGTGTCCAGCAAGTGGTAGCTCCATCGGTTGTGCTTCCTTCATCCCAAATCTCTCTAAGACCTTTATGATGTAGCCTCCCTGAGATAAATGCAGCATCCTTTTGACTCGATCTCCAAAGATTTTTATGCCTAAGATCTTCCTTGCAGGCCCCAAATCCTTCATTTCAATCTCCCAAGATAAGGTTGCCTTTAGTTCCTGCACAACCTTTCTACTCTTGCATGCTATAAGCATGTCATCCACATACAAGAGTAGAAATATCCTAGACTCATCCTCCAAAGATTTAACATACACACAAGAATCATACTCGTACCTAAAAAGTTCAATACTCCTCACATATGAGTCAAATCGCTTGTACCATTGCCTTGGCGATTGCTTCAGTCCGTACAACGATTTTTATAGCAAACAAATCTTTTCTTCTGCTCTTAGCTCTTGGAACCATAGTAGCTACTTCATATAAATGCTCTCCTCCAAATTCCCATGGAGGAATGCCATCTTAACATCTATCTACTCCAGCTCCAAGTCCTGAGCTGCCACAATGCTCAATAACATTCTGATGGAAGTATGCCTGACGATTGGAGAAAATACTTCACTGAAATCGATACATTTTTTCTGAAAGTATCCCTTGGCCACTAACCATGCCTTATACCTGACACCTTCCTACTCTAAAGGTCCCTCTTTGCATTGGTAAATCCACTTGTAACCAATGGGTTTGTTTCCTCGTGGCAACTGCACCAAACACCATGTCTTATTCTTGTGGAGAGCTTGCATCTCCTCGAACATTACTTGGACCTACATCTCTCTATCCTGGCTATCCATAGCCTTCTCATAGGTGTATGGGTTCTTGTTTGCTATCACCAGGATATATGATGGTGTATCTTCGAAGCCATATCATTCTAGTTGCCTGATGTTCCTTTTGGGCTTATGCAGCTTAACCCCGATATCTATCTTAAGTCCAGCTTGCTCCTACTGGGCCTCCTGACTTCCATTACCTATCCAAGCCCTCTCCACCTATGGAGACACCTCCGATGAGTGCTCCACCTAAATACCAAGTCCTCCTAATGCACTTACAAGTGGCAAAATAGAGTAAGATGTTAACTATCTAGTGCTGCCCTATTGGATCTCCTGCTGCATCTACTGCTCCTTCATGCTATCTCATCTTTGGAGAACTAAATTTTCATCAAAGATGACATCCCTACTAATCACAACCTTCTTCTCCAAGGGATCCCATAGTCGGTAACCCTTAACTCCTCGTGGATATCCCAAGAACATCTTCTATGATCTGGCATCCAACTTGCTCCACTCACCAGCACTGATGTAAACAAAAGCCGTGCACCCAAAAATCCTTAGATGGCTCAGCCCAATCTTCCTTCCGAACCATCTCTCTTCTGAAATACCACCATCTAACTTTGTATGAGGTGATCGATTCACCAAATAATAGGTTGCATCTACTGTATCAATCTAAAATATCTTTAGAAGCCCTGACTGCAGCCTCATGCACCATGCCTTTTTCAAAAGGATTTTGTTAATCCTTTCCACCACCCCATTTTATTGAGAAGTTTCTTTTACTGAGAAGTACTTTTTGATACCATACTCCTCACAAAAGTCTTGGAACTCTTTGCTAGTGTATTCTCCACCGTTGTCTGACCATAGACATTTTATGTTATGACCTGTCTCCTTCTCCACCTCAACTTTCCACATCTTGAATTTGATGAAGACTTCTGATTTCTTCTTCATGAAGTAGACCCATACCTTCCTTGAGAAATTATCTATAAAGATCAAGAAGTACCTCTAAGTGTGAATCAGTTCTAGTGGGGCTGCACTGTGGGATGAACTGATGGCAAACTATACTCTCCTCTATTTATCCATCCGGCATGGCTCACATACTTCTATAACACCTCCATCTAGATCTAAAATCAGACCATGTTTGCTTAGCTCCTTCATCCCACGGTCACCTATGTGACCTAAGCGATAGTGCCATAATCAAGAAGCCCCCTACTGATCCTGCGATGTTGTCGCTGTATCAGATTTTCGGTCACCATAGATCCAATCAACTTATAGAGGTTGTTCTCCATTCTCCTATCCCTCATCACCACCATAGCATCTTTGGAGATATTGAGAACTCTACTCCTGGCATGACTACTAAAGCTGCAGCTGCTCTGCTCCAGATAGCTCAGTGATACAAGATTTTTCTTCAAATATGGGACGTGCTTTACATTTATGAGAGTCCGCACCATCCCATCGAATATCCTCACCCAGATGCTTCCAATACGAGTGACTCTACATGGGTGATCATCTCCAAGTATCACACTCCCCTCATCAATCTTGGTGTATGAGACAACCAAGATCAGTTTGGGGTGTAGTGATGCGAACAAGCTGAATCCAGGGTCCATACATCTATGTATCTTCTGTGACCATATGATACAACCAAGAGGTCATCCTCCATCTCACTATCAGCTACTGTACTCAGCACATCAGATCTACTCTTTCTTCTTTTCTTGTTCTTTCATTATGAGCAATCACGCCTGAAGTGCCCAATCTTGTTACACTTGTAGCATCCGGCTTCCTTCCTGTTCTTGCTCTTCTAGAACTTTGATCATCCCCTTGACTTGCCTCTCTCCTTTGATCTTCTAGATCTCTCCCCCATGGTCAAGCCCTCCTGGAAAACACCTTCCTTGGTCAACTTCTTCCATTATTCATTGGTTCGCAATATCGAGACCATGTCTTCATACTCCAGGGTCTCCTTACCATAGAGCAGCGTTGTCACCAATGGATCATAGGATGAGGCCAATGAGTATAACAGAAGCAATGATTTATCTTCTTCCTCTATCTTCACTCTAATATTCAGCAACTCGTTGTACATCTGATTGAATTTTTAGATGTGTCCTAAGACATCTCCACCTTTCTGCATCCGAAGGTTGTACAGTCTCTTCTTCAACATCAACTTATTGCACATATTCTTACCCATATACATGGTTTGCAACTTCGACCACAAGCCTCTTGGGGTTCTCTTCTCTAAAATTGAATAGAGTACCGCATCCGATAAGCATCCTCTGATCATAGAGTATGTCTTCTTTGCCAAAGACATCCATTGGTGATCTAACATCCCTTCGACTTCCCTTTCAATGCCTGATCTAATTTAGCTTGAATCAGAAGATCTTCTATACAAACTTTCTACATGAAAAAGTTTTGTTTTCCATCAAACTTCTCAAAATCAACCTTCACGTTGCTTTCCATGGCTAGATCCAAGCCAAAAAATGCAACATAGATCCAAAAAATTTGAGAAATACCTTAACAGGATCTTGCTGAATTCACAGCACCTGAAGATCTTCAACTTTCAGGTGTCTTATCCTCCTTCCACACAATCTGGCTCTGATACCACTTGTTATAAATTATTGTAGGACCTATGAAAATCTTTATACCTTCTACCAACTCTGAGGAAGCAAGTTGGAGACGATAGCAAGAAATATAAAGATTAGATGATAAGAAGATGAGATGGCAGCAGAGTGAGAAAGAGAGAAGGCTAGGGTTTCAGAAAGAAAAAGAATTCAATTCATTCTCTTCTTCTTTTTTCACCATAATCTATATATACAAGTATATATATAAACACCCTAAGTCAACACGACTCAGTCCTAAAAAACTTTCCTCGGTTAACCCATACTCTCATCCTATGGACTAAAGACCTAGCCCAATACATGAATTAGCCACCTTAAGATCTCTCATACCAAGCCTTAAGATCCTTTGAATTAGATCCAATCCAAGATCAAATAGAAAATCCATCTAGATTTGTTCACCACCATCGAGCTGGCTTGGTCAGAAGCCGAGTCAGCTCGACTGCGTCTCTCCGAACCATGTTTTCTATCTACCTGAGATAGTCAGCTCGGATATAGGCCAAGCCAGCTCAATCTCATACCGAGCTGGCTTGACTGCATATCCGAGCAAGCCCGACTATATGCCAGTCTCTTTATCTTTGCTGATACATCTCTAGCCAATCCTAGCCTTCAAGAGCTACCATCTTAACTCCTTCATGGTCTTTTAAGACTTGGGAGCACCACACTTATCCTTTCATATTAGAAGATGAAAAAATCTATGATAAAAAATATCAAAATAATTTTTATTCATTTATTAATTTATATATAAGTACAAGAATCAGCACAATCATCAACAGACTAATGATTGACTTTGGAATTTCCAACATAATCATCATAAAATTTACTACACCACCTCGTCATCCTCTAAAATACATCCTCTAACCTTCTAGAGTGTCTGGAAGATCGAGAGAATGGTGGTTGATCTGATTGACTAAGATTTATCATTGAAGGCCCAATGAGGAGCTAGCATTTTGGAGGAGTTGGTCGGAATCAAGAGCTCCATGTGGACTAACCGTAGAGGCCGAACGACTGTACGGCTACATTGTGACATGATGAGACTTCTTTTAGCAGTTTTAGATTACAGAGTTAGACTATCCATACTCAGTTATCGTATTCTGAACATGAGCAAAATTAGTAGTTGTGATTTACTAATCTTGTGCATTCAATTTTTCTATTATATATAAACATGTCTAGATCCTAGTGTAAAATTTTTTATGTGATCATTGCATGCGTAAACTTAATATTAGATTAATTTTAGCTTTCCCTATATATAAATTTTAAAAAAATTTTGAAAAGCATGTCTAGAATCCTGCACTACTACTAATAGTGCTATAAGAGCCAGGTTGCATGACATGCTTTATATGTTAATTAGAATATGAATGCATGCATATGTGATATATTTTAGATCCAAATAACTTAGTAATCGAGAATAAATAAGCCACTAAGCCATCCGGTCATAAGGGATAAGCATGGTTTAAAGGCTATCTCCTCCATTTAATGGGGATCTCTTATGGCAGTAGGGGTGCCACCATGAACTAATCATTAAGATTAATAGTGAAAGGATGTCATTGTTGAAATTATTTTAATTAAAAATTAAACATGAATTTATTTAGATTCAATCTAAAAAATGATTCATAGTTTAATTTTTATTATGCTTAATTTTTTATTTAAAACTAGCAATAAGTTGCTATTTGAGAAATGAGCCAATCCATTTTTGAAATGAGTCAATCCATTTGATGAATAAAAAATAAAAAAAAAATTTAAAATTTAAAAAATTATTTTCAAAATATCGAACCCCAATCCAACAACCCAAAAGTTAATTAAAAACTAAGTGTTGTCTTGTAGGATCTAGAATTATGAACTGAAGATCTTAAGACAAAAGCATAAGACTATAAGTTAAAAGATTAGATGACTTAGGTCCATTAATTGGGTTAGACCTAAGGTTAGTTGAAGAATGGATTTAACTAGAGTAATTAATCGAATCTAACCAAATGTTGAATTAAATTAGGTCAAGGATATTCTAGATTCAACTTCAATAGTTGTATTTAGACAAGTCCATATCTTTAACAAGGATCAAGATGGACTTGATTCATGGCTAAGCAGTCTAGCCCAAAATTACTAGGTTGATCGGATTGAATCTAATTAATCGGTTGGTGTCTAAGATAAGTTTGATAGTCTAAATCAGTGGTTTTTAATTAAGAGCTACTCACACATATTCAATCTTTGATGAGTTAATGGCATATCCTTTCTACTGATCTCACTTACTTGACCGATATGATCAATTAGAATTTGATTAGATCACTTGATGATTCGAGCTGACCCATGTCATTAGGAATCATTTTGACTAATTTCAATCAGTAAAATAGAATTAGGTACCCATGGATCAAATTTGATCCTCGTCCTCATCTATTGACATGGTGAAGTCAATAGGAAGATTTGACTTGGTGAAGTTAGTAGGAGTAATTTGATCCGTGTCCTCTCTATCCTTAAATCACACGTAATCTAAATCTTCTAATTCTTAGGTCCTTAAAAATGATAAAGTTATTGGGACAACTGAGTCATAGCCTCCCATTAAGATGAATGGTAATAAGTTCAATTTTCTAGGTAGACATTGGAGGTGCCTTACACCTGATATTCATCTGGATGTTGGAATTATTATCCATCAAATGATGATTAGGTCACACTCTTTGAACGGTGATCAGGTTGGCCAAAACTTTTCTCGAGCCTGGTCTTCGTTCGTTTGATGCATCGAACTCAAGTATGTTAATGGTTGGACCTAACCAGACTTTTTTAGTAGAGACCACAGCCTACTGAATTGGCTTCTGGGGCAAAATCAAATTACTAAAAATTATTTGAAGAAATAAATGATTGTTAACCTACCTATAGATGCACACGAGTTGGCCAGAGCTTTCCTCAGTCCCGTTTATAGTCTATATAGATTCCAGTACCCACTAAGGAGTTAGTGTAATTCTTCAAATTGGAGGTATAGGCTACCAATTCATAAAAATAGTGGAAGGATCTTTTAGACTTAAGTCCAAGTCTTTAGGATTAAATAATTCAAGTACTAATATGGCCTTGTATTTTTCTTTCAGTTAAATAGAATAGCTAGTGTAAGTTTGCTCCATTCTTTGTTGGACAAAGACAAGCTTAAAGGATCTGATTTCAAGAAGTCTAATGTTGACCCTAATCAGGCAAACCCAAAGAGGAATTGTCCTCTTGATCCGGATAGACTGAATAAGAGAAATCAGCAAATTATTGCTAGTCAAGATTATTATATGATAACATCTTATAATTTCTCTATTTGTAATATATCTACCTGAATATTAGATACTAAGAGTCCAGTTCACATTTGCAATTCATTGCATGAACTTTAAATTGGTAGAAAATTTAAGAATGGTGAAAGATTCTTGAATGTTGGGGATGGAAGGAATGTTCTAGTCCTAGCATTGGAAACTCTTGTGCTTGTTTTCAAAACTAATAATGTTATCATAAGTGACTGCTACTATTATCTATCTTATATGATAAACATAATATCTATAGGATTTTTGGTCCAGGATAGTTATTGTTTATCGATAAAAAAAATTATTATGATATCATTATGAATGATATTATAATAATGCGAGGATAATTAAGAAATGGCATTTATGTTTTATCATAGTCTATAAGTGTAATGTATACATCAAATAAATATCCAAAACTAGATAATATCACCAATGCCTATCTTTGGCACTATCGGCTCGGTCATATAAACAAGAAGAGGATCGATAAATTAATCAATGAGCGTCTCCTTGACATCAATGATTGTGAATCATTAACTATCTATGAGTTCTGCCTTCTTGGTAAGATGACCAAATCATCTTTTACTGAAAAGGATGAATGGACTACTGATCTTCTGGGTCTAGTACATACTAATGTATGTGGACCTATGAACATATGTGTCAGATGTGGGTATTACTACTTCAATACATTTACTGATGACCTATCTAGATATAGGTACGTTTATTTTATGAAGAGTAAATTTGATTCATTCGAAATGTTCAAACGATATCATAATGAGGTAGAAAAAGAACTTGAAAAGAGTATTAAAACTCTTCGATCAGACCAAGAAGATGAATACCTTTCCAATGAATTTTTGACATATCTAGAAGAGAATAGAATTCTCTCTTAATAGATCCTTTCTGGAATACCACAGTATAATGGTGTGTCTGAAAGAAGGAATCAAATTCTGTTGGATATGGTTCAGTCTATGATGTAGTTTGCAAGTCTGCCAATTTCTTTTTGGGGTTATGCACTTGAGATTACTTGTTATGTTTTGAATAATATTCCAAGGAAGAATGTTGCAAAGACTCTATATAAGATATGAACTGGGTGTAGGCCGACACTCTCTCATATTAGGATTTGGGGATATCCAATCTATGTCAAACATTTGTAGTCCGAAAAGCTTGGACCTAGCTCTGATAAATACTTGTTTATAAGATATCCTAAGAAAACTAGGAGATATTACTTCTAGCTTGCTGAAAAGCAAAAAGTGTTCATTAGCAATAGAATAGTCTTTTTGGAAAAGAAGTTCCTTAGAAAAAGAATAGCTGCCTCTAATGTTGAATTTGGTGAAGTTTGATAGATGAAAAAATCGACACATTCTAGTGAACCTATAGAACTAGATTTGATAAGATCAAACCCAGAGCCTGTTGTAGTGGCACCCTTGAGAAGATCCGATAGAGTACTGCATCAACCAGATGGATACTATGATTTCTTAGTCTGGAATGGTGATCCTATCAAACTCAATAAAAATGATAAGAATCTGATTATCTATATGGATGCCATGCAAATGTCTGACTCCGATAAGTGGTTGAAAGCCATGAAGTCCATGAAGGTCAAGAGTGTATGGACACTGGTTGATCCACCTAAAGGGCAAAATCCATTAGATGTAAGTAAATTTTCAAAAGAAAAAGAGATATAGACGGAAAGATGGAGATCTATAAAGCCCATCTGGTTACTAAGAAATATCATCAGCATTAAGGTATTGACAATGATGAGATGTTTTTCTCGATGACAATGCTTAAATTCATTCGGATGATGCTTGCGATAGCAACATACTTGGACTATAAGATCTAGTAAATGGATGTAAAAATAGCTTTTCTAAATGAAGAGCTGGATGAAGAGATGTATATGATACAGCCTGAGGGATTCACATCCACAAACGAGTCCAAGGTGTGCAAACTTTAGAGATTCATTTATAGATTGAAGCAGGCATCTTGGAACATGCATTTTGATAAAGTGATCAAAAAGTCGGCTTTGTTAAGAACGAAGAGGAACCTTGCATGTACTATAGTCATATTTTTTATATTGTATGTGGATGATATTCTCTTAATCAATAACGACATTCCTGCATTACAGAAAATAAAGGTTTGGCTATCATCTCAATTCTTCATGAAGGACTTGGGAGAAGCTTCCCACATCCTAGGGATAAAGATCTATAAAGATAGATCTAAAAAGTTACTTAGATTATTTCAATCCACGTATATCGATACTATGCTGAAGTTGTTCAGCATGGCGAATTTCAAGAAAGGCTATCTCTCGATAGGTCATGGAATTACTCTCTCGAAGAGGGATTATTCGACAACTCCTTAAGAAAGAGAGCGTATGAGTAGAATACCATATGCTTTGATAGTAGATTCTATTATGTATGCCATGACATGTATGTACGCGATCAGATCTGGCATACTCAATAGGGGTAATGAGTAGATATCAGTCTGATATAGGTGAGAATCACTGGAAGGTTGTAAATACAATCCTGAAGTATTTAAGAAATATTAAGGACCAGTGGCTCATCTATGGAGATGCTAACTTGAAACTGGTGGAATATACTAATTTCAGTTTTCAATCAGATCATGATGACAGCAAGAGTATATCAGGTTATGTATTTATCCTGAATGGTGGAGCGGTCTGATAGAAGAGTTCCAAGTAGCACACTATGGCTGATTCTATGTGCGAGGCGACATATATCATGGCATCCGATGCTATGAAGAAAGCTGCATAGCTGCAAAAGTTCATCGATCAGCTGGAAGTGGCACTCTTCTTGGATGGTCCAATTCTACTTTATTATGATAGCACTAGAGCCATAGCTCAAGCGAAGGAGCCGAAGGCATATCAACGTACCAAGCATATTCGGCATCGCTATTATCTTGTACGAGAGATCATGGAATGAGGTGACATCGAGCTTCAGAAAATCGATGAAAAGGAGAATGTGGCTGACCCATTAACTAAAGCCCTCAAAATGAAAAAGTTTGATAATCATAAATGAAAGATGGATATTCGATATTATTCTAAATAGCATTAGTCTAAGTGGGAGTTGTTGAAAAATATATCCTAAAGCCAATCATATAGGTTGTAGATGGTTGAGCTGAATATAATTTGTACTTGAATTATAAATAAATAAAATTATTATTCTAGTTTTTCATCACTCTTGTACAACTTTCTTTAATGAACTCTTTTGTGATGAAGTTCTTAGGTCTATTTAGACTCCACAAAGGAAGATTTATCGTTTAGTTCTTAAACCTAATCATGATCAAATGATACATTGTTACCTAGGACAATAACGTTTATCGAGTGTAGATCATTGCATGCCATATGGGTTGATTGTCTTCTTAACCAAGGAGTATGGAGATACCGATATGACATGCAAGTGAAATGTAGGAATATATTTCACTGATTGTGATCCAACTATGGAGCTCTCTGCTATCAAAAATTGCTCGTAAAGGATATGGGTATAAGTATCCCTTAGACCTGAGATCATCACGATGACTTACAAATAACTCACTAAACTTTAGTACCGCACTACCTAAATTTTTAATTCAATGACGAAAGGTTACTAGGTGCAGTCAAGTACTTATTTAGTCGGTGCATGAGTCAAGATGGGATTGATCCCTCTAAGTGTTGGAGTAAATGCATCACTGTATTTCAATTTAGCAAAATCTCGATTGGGGTAGTCCATATGATGAATATTAAAATTTGAAATATAATGTAGATGATTTTTTCAGGGTTAACAGTTAAATCCTAGGTCAGCTTTTAAGCATTTGGATCAAGTGGATGAATTATATGATAACCATATGCTAGAGGTTCATAGAGGTTGCGATGTGACTATTCAACCTATCCGGACATTGGATATCATTACTAGATGGTCACATCGATTGGTACATAAATTGATTTTTATGCTACCGACCTAGGGTTCTAATATATGTGGTCATGGACAATAAGAATTCCTATCTGATCTGATGGCTGATCAAGAGTTCTAATAATTCAGAATTCTATGGTCAAGAGTCCCACTAGACTAAGACTCTGTGATCAAAAATCTCAGTGACCAGAAGTCTCACTAGATTAGGACTCTACCTTCATGAGTCCCACTAGACTGGAACTCTAATATTACTAAAGGATTAATTAGTAATTAGATTAATGATTAGCTCAATTTGATTAAGTGATGAGGATTTGATCAAATTTGATTGAATTTAATTTGATTAGATTTGACCAAATAAGGTTATGAGATGACCTATTTGCTAAGAAAAATTTGATCATGATTTGATCAGGACCTAAACCTAATTAATTTCTAATTTAACTAGAATTTTATTGGGTTGGATTAAGCCTAATTTGATTATGTTTGACCTAGTCTAATTGGGTCTGGATAAATTGGTTTTGTTGAAACCAATTTGAATAGGTCAAATTAGATTTAAATTTTGAATTCCCTTCTCCCTGCGCCATCTTGACTTTGACCCACGCGTTTCCCACGCACATTATGAATGTGCGTGAGAATTCCCATGCCTAGAGTAGGTTTCTGCACCCCCCTTCTTTCTACCTTTGACCTAGTCCAAGATTTGGACTGGTTCAAAATAAGTTGAATTTTGAATTCAACTTAATTGGTTTCTGGTTGAAACTAATCCTCTCTTATTCATTCCCCATGCCCCCTATGGGTTTATCCTCCAATTTTTTAGATTTTTTTGGTATGTACACATAGAAGGAGAGTCCTTCTGCGCATCATAGACTAGGAAGGGGTGTTGGATATGGATGAGGAATCTACTTGAATTTTGAATTCAAGTGGATTGGTTCAAACCACCCTCACCTCTCTCCTTATCCTCCCATGCATTTTTTTCCCATCGAGTGTTGCCCATTTTAAATGGGTAATTTGCGGGGGCATGCAAGAGGCAGAAAGAGTTTCTGGAAAGAGAAAACCAGGGGCTTGGGGCACTAATTTCTGGGTGAGAGAAAAGTCAGAGAGAGGGAGAGAAACTTTCTTGTGCCATTTTACCCTCTCATGCTAACTTTATTTTTCTCTCTACCAGTCATCCACTTTAGATGGGATTTGAGTGAGGTATGCATGGATAGGAAAGTCCATCTACCATAAAAATTTATTTTATGGGAAAATTTCAAAGAGAAAGAGCATGAGAACATTTTCGGGCGTTAGAGTTTTTGGATGTGCGAAACCCTAGGGTTAGGACCTAGGTTCGGATGGAGAGATTGAGCGCTGTGAATGCCATTACCATGAAATTTATCACACCTTCTTGTCATCCTCCAAAATATATCCTCTAACTTTCTAGAGCATCCAAAAGATCGAGAGAAAGGTGGTCGATTGGATCGACCAAGATCAGCCATCAAAGGCTCGACGAGGAGCTTGCACTCTGATGGAGCTGGTCGAGATCAGAAGCTCCATGTGGATTGACTGTAGAGGCTGAATAATTATACGACTATATCACGGTACGATAAGACTTCTTTTAGCAATTTTAGATTATGGAGTTCGACTATCCGTGCTTAGGTATCATGCTCTGAACATGAGTAGATTAGTAGAAATGATTTGCTAATCTTGTACATTCAATTTTTTTATTACATATAAGCATGTCTAGATCCTACTGTAGGATTTTTGATGTGATCATTATATATGTAAAATTAATATTAGAATAATTTTAGCTTCTGTTGTACATAAATTTTGAAAAAAATTTGAAAAGCATGCCTAGAACCCTCCACCATTACCAACATCCTTATCCCCGAATATTCGGGATGTGGGGATTATGGCATTTAAGAGGTGGTTATAGACCTATCAAAGGATCGAGTTTGGGTCAGAACCAAAATATCCAGATTCGGACTCGATCTTAATTACTGGAACCAGACCTGGACCTGAATACCCAACAGGTTTGATCTTGAAGTACCAGATCTAGATCCTAATGGATTCTGGATATCTGGATCTAGTTTTAGGATCTGAATGGACCGAGAGCCACCATCAATCGAGAGATTGATAGAGAGAAAGAGAGGAGGGGGTGTGGGTGAGATGGGGTCCAGTCGTGGACCATCAGTGAGCGGATCTCATGGCGGAGAGGGAGAGGCAGGGAGGAGGGGAGGGAGAGCACCAAGAGCTGCCATCAGTTGAGTCTTCAAGAGACTAAGAGAGGGAAAGAGGGGAGGCTCAAGAGGGGGCGCGGGCGAGATGGGGGTCCGACTGCAGCCCACCGATGAGCAGATCTCATGGCCGCGGTGGAGAGGGAGAGGCGGAAAGGAGGGGAGGGTGAGGCATCATCAGTCGAGACAAAGAGGAAGAGAGGGAGACTAAGAGAGGGAGAGAGGGGAGGGGGTGCAGGTAAGATGGGGGGGTCCAGCCGTAGCCCGTCAATAAGCAAATCTCACGATCGTGGTGGAGAGGAAGAGGCGGGGAGGAGGGGAGGGTGAGGCACCATCGATCGAGATAGAGAGCAAGAGAGGGAGATTGAGAGAGGGGAGGGGGTGCGAGGGAGATGGGGGTCCGACCCCAGCCCGTCGGCGAGCGGATCTCGCAGGCATGGCAAAGAGGGAGAGGCGGGGAGGTAGAGAGGGTGAGGCACCATCGGTAGAGACAAAGAGGGAGAGAGGTAGACTAAGAGGGGGAGAGAGGGGAGGGGCATGGGAGAGATGGGGGTCCGGCCGTAGCCCGTCGGCGAGCAGATCTCATGGACGTGGTGGAGAGGGAGAGGTAGGAAGGAGGGGACGATGAGGCGCCATCGATTGAGATAGGGAGGGAGAGAGGGAGACTGAGAGAGGGAGAGAAGGAAGGGGGCATGGGAAAGATGGGGTCTGACCATGGCTCACTGGCAAGTAGATCTCATGATCATGACGGAGAGGGAGAGGCGAGGAAGAGGGGAGGGTGAGGCTCCGTCGGTCAAGACTCAAGAGATAGAGAGGAAGAAAAAGAGTTTGAGAAAGGAGATATATATAATATTTTTAATATATATAATATAATATTATATTATATATATAATCCAGATCTAGGGTCTATCAGGTCTGGATACTTAATATCCAAACCCTATCCGTTTACATCATGGTGTACCGAGTTCGAGTAAATGGGTCCAAAACTAGTACTAGGCCCAGGCCCATCGGATAAATACCCATGGGTCTCGGATGTAGACTCGGTCCAGTGATAGCTCTACATGGTTGCCTCATTAATTACCATTAATATGGAATAATAGGCCGCTCGTGGGTGATTATTACATGCCATGTTCGAGAGTAGTTAATATCCTTATCGAATAACTATCGTTGTTCTGCTAATCAGTAGGATTCCGAGGATGTAGTCGGCCAAGTACTGAATTCCATCGAGTAATAGCTTGTTAGATTCTGAATATCTCCAGAAAGTTAGATGAAGTTGGCTCAAAGCTGACAAGGCTGGGCTTCTATCATTTAGTCGACAAAAATCCAAGTACATAGTAGGTTGAACGCCGACTAATCAAGAAGATATTCTGTTGGGAGATGAATATCTTCTCATAAGTCGATTAAACATTGACTAAGACATGCCGATCGTCATTAATTCGATAAGAAACCATCTGAGATGGTCGGCAAAACCTTCCTGGTTCTAGTCGATCGATTGTTGATTGAGATTCTTCTATCTGAGTTGGGCCAGTTTTCAGTAGCCTTTTCGAGTTGCGATCGAGAGAAGGGCAACCATCTCAAAATTAGTTGGCCTTATGACGAACAAGAAAGATTGTTGGTCAGATGACGAGGATCGTCCCCAACACTTGTCCCATAACTTCCAAGTTTGATTTTATAGTTTGAATTGGTCGAAGGGAGTTAATCACCTGACGAGTCTGAGTTGTCTTACCAAAAAATCTTTATTTATTGTTGTATCGAAGATAGCGCAGTCATCCTACTGACTTAGAAATTAGGCTATTATTTTGTCACTTTGCAGAACATGTGGCAGCTCTATCGTATCATATGTTGTGCAGTAATTATTGCCATGGAGTGCTTGAGATGATTTTCAAAATGATTGCAAAAGATTTGGCAGTGGGATAATAATAAGTTGATTGGCTCGATTCGTCCATGCATCATTCGATGGTTCACTTCGATTAGAATCACATGGATTCATCTAACTTGGCTTAATCTTAATGGTGGTGCATTAAAATGATGGGAAAATTTTTGATTAGGATTGATGCCATGTGTCGAGATCTCGGGGACAATACGACTCCCTAGGTTGATCAAAACCATTGAAGGAATCTATAAATAGGGGCCACTCCCCCTTTGCGAATTTTTTTGATCCTAGAACCTTCATTTTCAGCCTTTCTAGCTTGCAGCTAAGGTTTTGCTCTAGGCTTCATCATAGTCGGTGTCTCCTTCCTTCTCAATCTTTATGGTAGTTGGTCGACATTTCTCAATTGTAGGTCATTTTTTTCTTCTGTTGATTTGCATATATCCCTTTCTTTTGATGGCTTCTTCCGAGAACATGGTGGGGGACTAAAGTTTTCAGATTCCTAGTGTTCGAAGGGAGATCGGGGATAATCCTCAAGATGATCCTAAAGATGCTGCTTCTAAACGGGATTGTTCCGACTCCGAAGAGTCTTCTGGAGATGTCCCTGGACTTCTCTCCGAGAAGTTCATTTTGTCAGATGTCAATATTGAATGACTAAGGAATTATTATTGCATTCCTAGTCAATATCGGATGATGGCACCTAGCAGGGGTGATCGGGTTATCCATCCTCTAAACAATTATATTATCATCTAGGAGGAATTTTTGTGTTTGGATCTTCGGTTCCCACTTCATCCTCTTTTTGTTAATGTCTTCAACTTTTATCATACTGTTCTAGCTGATAAGTACCATAAAAACACCAATAAAAGCATTAATTTATGAATTAGTTTATCTTTATTTTTAAGAATTAATATTTTTATTTATCGTTTGTAGGAAATATGATTATAAATAAAAGAGCTCTTTTTTATGGTTCCAATGAAACAAATTTAGAGCCAAATGGATTTAAAACCGATCCAGTACAGAGATTTAAAGAAAAATAAATAAATAAATAAATATTGTTCGGTTGGTTCATTAAAAAAAAGCTAGCCCGGTCTACTTGACCCAGCACCCATTAAATTGATGCAGCCCATTCATAGAAGCCCAACTGGCCCGTCAGTGCAACACACGCCAAACAGCCCATGCCCACGGCCCATCTCTCCCGTAGCCTGATGTCAGGCTTACGTAACAAACCACGCAGTCCATGATGGACTGCTATAGTATTCGATCTATCGTGGACTCTTAATAGGCTCACCGCAAAAAAACATGGTTCATAGGGTAAAAACATAATTTTAGGTGGCGTGGCGAGCTCCAATTGGTTGCAGTCTTTGGTATCTCCGATCTATAAGGTCCAGCGGCACAGTAAAAGCGCAATCGTGTGGCTCAAGTGGTTTCTAGTCCAGATTGAATGGTGAGGGTGATTTCCTATTTTGATGAGGAGTCCAGACTACTTCTATGCGTGATCCAACGATCCTGCGCGCTCTAGAACTCGATCTGGTAATCAGATCACATCCAAAACTTTGATCGAATGGCCAGCATTTATTCCAATTGAAAGGAGTCCAACTCTTCTATCAGCGCAATCCAAGGGCCCAGATTCAACTGAGAATATGTTTTAATGGCTAGATTTTAACTCGACAGGATTTAGGCTTTTAAATAGTGGTTTTGGGGAATTTTTGAAGCATTGATTTACCATCCGACAACCAGAAGAGTAGAATTCGATCTAGGCAATGTTTTAAGTTGATTTTTACTCAGATTCCTTCATATACATGGAACTACATGATGCTTTAGTCCCATATTGCCTAACAGCAAAGGTTCTAGCCTTTCAATACCTATTTAAACACCTCCATGCCTCTAAAATTCAGTGTCTTCGATCAAGAAAAGATGATGATATAGGATAGAGCCATGCTTGGGATTTAAGATTGCTTCGAGACAGACGGTGCCGAGTGGAAAAGCTGGACTTCTACACTATCTCAAAGCCAACGCCGATTCAAGATCAAGATCAGCCTGCTTTTAATTTTTTATTTTTTCTATTCTTTTTAAATTTCATGTATTTAAATTTTTAATTTTAAATTAATGCAAATTTTTTTTTGCTATTTAAATTTCAGTTCTTTACTTTTAATTGTAATTTAATTTTTGCTATTTAATTTTATTATATATTTTATTTTATTGTAAGTAGATGCTAAGATCTAGGTAGTAGATCTTAGTACCGAAAGTTTATTTTCATGCAATTTAAATTTTTATTATTTAATTTTATATAATTTTAAATTATATTTTCTGACTTTAATTTTGTTTTCAAATCTTTCTTCTTTTTCTTTTTATAAAATCAAAGATTTCAAAACTAAAATACTACCTTCTCTATAGATTTGACCCAACTCGCTACTATTTATATATTTTTAATTATTTTTAAAGAAATCAAAATTAAATTGATAAACATGGTGTCCTAACGATAATATCACAGTCTATTAAATTTTTGGTGTCGTTGCCAGGAAAGGCACAAACATTAAATTTTTTGATTTCTTTAATTTTTTTACAAATTAATTAGAAATAAATTTTTAATTTCTTTAATTTTTCTATAAATATAGCTTACTAACTTTTTTTATTTCTTTTGTAGAAAAAAAAGAGGAAAAGCAAAAAAATAGGAGAAGGAAGATAGGTTCCAATTTTGCTTGATGAGATCAATCCTAATCCTAGACCTCTTATTTTTTTAGTATTATTTTTTAAATTAATTTAAAAAATATTTACTTAAAACTAATTAAAAGCTTCATAATAATAGTAAAAATTCTAATTATTTAGAGCATCCATCATATTAATTTTATTTTTTATTTTTTTTTTGGTGATAGTTAGAAATAAGGTAAGCCTCTAAAGTCTAATCAGTTTCATGCATCTAACTTAGTTGCATAGAATCCCTTGTCTAAAAGTGATTGTGCATATTCATCTTTAAATCAAATTAAGAGCAACACCCAATTAAACAGAATAAGATAGGAATTTAATCACCCTTTCTTAGTCCACAAACAATCAACCAGCATCCAGAATTGACCTAAGCCTTTAATTTAAAATCAATTAGACATCATCCCTAGGAACTTGAGCTCAATAGGATAAGAAACCATAAAAGTTGGACCAGATTAGGGTTAGTTAGTTTGACTGATGTCTAAGGTAAGTGATTCAGGAACTGCATCCCGAAGGAAGGTGGTTACTTAACTAGTTTCGTTTGCTTACCTGGCCAAGAAAATTAGTGTCTAAGAAAAGCAACGAGGGGACTCCCACTAATCTTATACTTACCTGGCCATTTGAATGACTGACCTTATACTTGGAGGGCCTAAAGATGATCTTGATAGTTAGAAGCTATCTAAATCTAGGATAATCCCTAGTTAGAATTGTTTGCCTAACTTGATTGCTAACTAAAACATCAAACATAATTAAAACTAATTCTTCTCTCTCTTCTTTGTGAACTCATCTCTTCCTAGCAGACCCATCCATGCCACTCACATCTAAAAGCTATCTCTGGGAAGTACCTTTGTGATCACATCAGACTAATTCTTGTTGGTATGGACCTTCATCAATTCTACTTCATCTTCTTCCATCAGCTCTCTGATCCTGTGGTACCTCACATCTATATGCTTTGTGCACGCATGATAGACTAGATTCTATGCCAGCACCTCATCTACATTCTTGACGTAGATACAGCAGTCATATTCATATCTTATAAATCTCAGGATCAAAACAAAGCTATAAAATCTATGATACCACTAACGAGAGGATTATTTTAGGCCATACAGTAACCTCCTGAGTAAACACACCTTCTCCTCCGTCCAATCTCCATGAAACCATCTCGCTGCTTCATGTAGATCCTTTTCTCTAAAGTTCTATGAAGGAAAGCCGTCTTCATATCCATCTATTCCAATTCCATGTTATGTCGTGCCATCAGTGACAACAAAATCCAAATAGATGTATGATATAACACAGGAGAGAAAACTTCTATGTAATCAATCCCTTCCCTTTATGAGTATCTCTTTACTACAAGCTTTACTTTGAATCTGACTCCACCTTGTTCTGAAGGTGCCTCCTCCTTTATGAACACCCACTTTGAGCCAATAGGTCGAGCACTTTTTGGAAGATCTACCAACTACCTTGTCTAATACTTTTTAAGTGATTTCATCTCCTCCATCATGATCCGTATCTATGAATCATAATCCTCACTCTCCATAGCCTCTGCATAGTTTTCTAGATCTCCATTAGCAGTGATGAGTGCATAGGAGATAACCTCATCAATGTTATATCTAATCGATCTTCTAATAGTATGCTGGGGCTTGTGCAAAACCACTCCCACTAGCATATCACTCCTGCCTAAAGTCTGTGGCTGATCCTGCACCTCTACCTGAATAGCTAACTCTCCATGCTGGTCTCCCATCTAAGTATCTATTCTCCTACCCAGCTCCACCACAATAGGAACACTCTTATAAGTGGATACAGACTGCATGTCATCTATCTCTGATTGGCCATTACTATTTATCTTAATTTTTTCAGTTCCAACTACATTTTCAAACCTCTTCAAGATGCTCTTCTCATCAAAGATAACATCTCTACTGATGACTGACATTTGTGCTTCTGGATTCTACAGTAGATTCCCTTTAACTCCTTGCAGATACCTAATAAAAAAATATCTTTTGAGATTTTGGATCCAATTTGCTTCTCTCAGCTGCCTCCACAAGTGCATAGAATAGACAATCGAATACCTTCAGGTAGCCAAGCTTCATCTTCTTTCCACTCCAGACCTCCTCTGGAATACATCCATTCAGCTTGCGATAAGGGGACCTATTAACAAGAAAATAAGAAAAAATTATGACATTACCCCAAAAGAACTTTGAAAGTGATGTTCGCAGCCTCAAACTCCATGCCTTCTCAATTAGTGTCCAGTTCATCCTCTCCACGATACCATTCTGCTGGAGAGCCATCTTCACCATGTGATGACGTTTGATACCATTTTTCTCACAATACCTCCTTAACTCCAGGCTTGTATACTCTCCTCCAATATCCAACCTCGACACTTCACCTATCTCTCTAACTTCTTTTCTACCTCAGCTCTCCAGGCTCTGAACTGGACAAACACCTCTGACTTTTCTCTGATTAGATAAACCCACATTTTTCTTGAAAAATTATTAATAAAGATGATAAAGTATCTTGTCCCACCTCTAGCTAATACAGGAGCTGGTCCTCACATATTCGAGTGCATTAAATCCAGCACCCCTTCGCTATGCTTGATACTTTTGGCAAACTTCACCCTATGCTATTTGCCAAAGATACACAGCTCACATAAATCAGTACCCTCCTTCAGGACTGGGATCATCCCTCTTCTGCTAAGTTCTGTGAGCCTACAGTCACTCATGTGATCTATCCGATAGTGCCACAATCGATATAAGAGCTGCTCCTCTTGTGCCGCTGCTAGCACCTTTACACTATCATTCACCATTGAGCTTTTCATTCTATAAAGATTATTGCACAGTCTTCTACCTCTCATCACCACCAAAGCTTCCTTGGAAATCTTCAAGTATCCACTTCCAACCTGGCTACTAAAAGCATAACTCTGCCATCCAAGTAGCTCAAAGAGATCAAATTCTTTTTCTACTCTGGTATATGCCTGACATTTGATAATGTTACAAATTATCCTATCATACATCCTTATCCTAATAGAGCCAACTCTAGCTACTTTACATGGGTGATCATCTCCAAGGCTGATACTTTTATCATCGATCTTCTGGTATGTAGCAAACCACTTTCGATGAGAAGTATAGTAGTATGAGCATGCTAAATCCAACATCCATATAGTATCATACTCTATGGACCTATCTAATACAATTAGCAGGTCTTCTCTACTACTCACCAAAGCTGTATCATCACTCTTGCTAGTCTTCTCTTTTTCTAATTTCAAAAGGAGATAATTTCTCCTCAAGTGTCCAGGCAGATGACATTTGTAGCACTTCAATGTCTTCTTTTGATCTCAAGACTTTGATCTACCCTTATATTTCTTTTTTACCTTCTTCATTGATTTTCCCTATCTTTCATTCATAGCCAAAATCTCAGACTTAGGGTCTCCCTTGCAGATCTTCTCTCTTTGATCTTTGATTTGAGCACACCAACAATCTCTTCATAGTTTAGGATCTTCTTCCCATAAACTAAAATTGTTATGAGACTATCATAAAAACCTGGGAGAGAACATAGTAGTAGCAATGCCCAATCTTCCTCGTCGATCTTTACA
Organism: Cocos nucifera; assembly: GCA_006176705.1. Taxonomy (NCBI): domain Eukaryota; kingdom Viridiplantae; phylum Streptophyta; class Magnoliopsida; order Arecales; family Arecaceae; genus Cocos; species Cocos nucifera. Next base: position 550,451 of record QRFJ01001219.1, read on the forward strand.
TCCAAACTGATCACCTCAGAACATACATGATTGAACTTTTGGATATGTGCAAGAAGATCTCCGCCTTCAATCATCCTTAGACTATAAAGCTATTTTTTCAATCACAGCTTATTAGTCATATTCTTCCCCATATATGTAATCTCTAGTCTCATCCAGAGCCCCTTTGTTGTGGTCTCTGTACAAACCTTAAGCAACATCTAATCGGCTAAACATATTTTGATTGTCCTAAAAGCAATTTTTTCCAACTCTTCCCAATCCTCAGCACTAATTTTTTGGTCTTTCTCTTATCAAGATCTTGTAGATCCTCTGCTGAACCAACAAGTCCTTTATCCTTTGCTGCCATAGGATAAAGTTTTCTTTACCGTCAAACTTCTCAAAATCCACCTTGAGTCCACTTGATCCCATGACTATAATTAAGTCAAAAATAAAATCCTAACATCCTTTTACAATCACACACCAGCAACACTATCCTTCAATAAAGATCTATGGGCTCTAGATCCTTCTTCCAAGCTTCTGTATCACCTTTCCTTCATATAATAACTCTCCATCTCAGTCTAGAGAAACTACGAAGAAAATAAGAAGATTTTAGGATAAAATCTTGTGCAGCAGATCTTGGATGTAGAAATCCTAAGTGCCTTCCTTCCTTCCACGCAATACCACTCTGATACTAATTATTGGACACATGGACCGGCATGGCCGTTGGTGATTAGCCAAGTAATAAGGAATGAACTTCTTCTAGAGATTTACGTGGAAGCATGATCAATGGATTTAAGGAATAGAGAAAAAGAAGAAGAATTTTCTGGAAGAATAGAGCTTTATTCAGTGTAATTTCAGCATGTTACAATTCTTGACCTATTTTTAGTATAAATACTTTACAAAAGGGTCAAGCCTCAAGCTCATAGAAAAACTCCTCCAAATCCAAACAACCCACGTACACAAAACTAATCCGCAATACTAAGCCGGCTTAGTTTCAAACAAAGTCAGCTAACATGCAACTGGATCGGCTTAGTCTCAAACTAAGCCGATCCAGTTGTGTACCAAGACTAAACTGATCCAGTTGCATACCATGCCAGTAGTCCCAAAAATACTGCTTTCTATCTAAATTTTCTCTGAGATATAGTTGATCCAGTTTGAGACTAAGCCGGCCTAGTTTCCAACTTAGTCGACCCAATCTCAGGGTGAGCCGGCTAAGTTCCTGTACCATACTTATCCAGGCTAATCTCTTCTCTGACTTGCTTCCGTCTTTCCATGATCTTTCTTCTCATGTTCCCAAAACTTGAGAGCGACAGTTTTGAGCTCACATTATTAGCTCTATGACTTCTTAGGATCTCTTCTCTAGAACTTTTCTCTCTTTCTTTTTCTTTTTTCCCCAAAAAATAAAATAAAATAAAAATAAAAATTAAATTAAATTAAACTAAAAAATTTTAAAAAAATATAAAAAATAATAAAAATAATAAAATAATTTTAAAATTTTTTTTAAAAAAATTCATACATTATGGTTGCACTAGTACATGCATGGTAGAAGATTACTTTTCTGACCTAATTGAACCCAATCCTGAAATTAAACGATTGATTCATATAAACCCAATAGTCAAATGGGTGGAAATCCCGGAGAACTACCTAGACATATGAAGGAATACTTTATTTCGTCCGTCTACAACTCATCGACTTGTATCCACTTACCTGATATTTCTACAATCCACTATGAGATCAGGTCGACTACAATCCAGATGCTCTTATCCTTCTATGAGAACCCAAATGAAGATCCTTATAAGCATTTGGATGAGTTTTTAGAAATCTACTCTACGGTGAAGATTCAAAATTTAACTAATGATGCCCTTAGACTAATTTTATTCTCTTTTTCACTAAAAGTAAAGCCAAGTACTATTTTGGCATAATAGGAAGACCAATCCAAACTTGGGCTGAATTGTAAAGTAAATTTCTTTAAAAAATTTATTTCATAGGCCAAACCAACACCATGAGGTGAGCCATCACTGGATTTGCTCAGCTTTCAGAAGAACAAATTCACAAGTCATGGAAGAGACTTAAAAAATTTCTTAAAGAATGCCCACACCATGGTCTATCTAAGTGGTAAATTATTTAAGCTTTCTATGAGAGTTTAAGAGACCAGTATAGACAAATGGTAGATGCATCCTATGGAGGTATATTCATGAGCAAGAGTAAGAATAAAGTCTATACTTTATTTAAAACTCTGAGTGAAAACTCAATCAATAATGCTTCATTATCTTTCTACCAAAAGTGGATAGGGATTCATGAATTTAAACATCCAGAATTTAGTTCTAAGCCTAATTTGAACTTGATAAATAAAGTGGACCTTCTTGCTCAAAAATTAGATCAAGTCCTAACCCTAGGTCAAACAAACTCCTACACAAAATACATTACCTTCTAATTATCAAGAGATTTATTCTATATGTACTAGCCCAATGCATCATGTGAGTGAATATCCTACAGCTCCATAATTTTCATCATTTATCTAAGAACAAGTTCAATTGCACAAGGCTACTCTAAACTGGTCAATGCTCCACTTTTAAATACATATAACTCAGGCTGGAGAAATCATCATAATTTTTCTTAGAGATCGTAACAAACTCAGGCTTAGACCCAAATTTCACCAATACAAAATTATCAAAATAGGCATCAAAACTAGAATTATACCTATAATAGTCGTCGGCCTAGTCAGTTTATCCAACCATCATATTATAATCAGCCCTCATACCTACCTCCTCAATAGACCAATCTAGCCGATAATAGATTTAATTAACTTCAATAATTAATTCTAACTCAATAATAATCTATCATCAGACTAGAAGCACCAATAGGATAATTAGCTGAGTCTACCATGAGAAGAAAACTAGGTTAATTGCTAAGCCAACCTATTGCAAATTCTATAAACAACCCATGTATTGTCCACCATCTGGATCTAATTATCAATTCAATGTCCCATCTAAGAATCTCCAATTTGAGAATGCCAAAGTAATTTCTAAACTTAAAAGTTATATGATTCTTATGAACCCATACCAAGACCAAGTGAGAGAGGCTAGTACTGATGCTAACTAAAATAAAAATATAGAAGAAGAAGTTAGTACTAAGACTAACCATATAGAAGAACCTAAGCCCAGAATCGGTACTGATGCTAGTTCAAATATGAATAAGACTGATAAAGAAAAGAAGAAAATAGATGATTTATCCGAGATCTATAAACCAATAGTCTCATTTCTTTTAGCCCCAGAAGCCGGTTCTTCTTACAAAGAGCAAGGGGCATATAACGAAGAGCCAATGGACTTATTTAAGTAAGATCATATTAATTTACCTCCAAAACTAAAGCCACCTTTAGACACCCTCCCAATACCCATTGAATCAAATTCAAAAACTCAATATATGAGTATTTTAGAAGAATAAATAGGAAAAGTTCTTAACAAACATGGGTCTGAGATTAGGGTTGCAAACTATATTTCCATAATTAATAATGAATATATCAATAAAGAGATCATAAACTATCTTCCAAAAATTGGTAATCTAAAATCGTTAGAATTTATCAATCTAGTATTCGATATGGGATAAGTAAGCTGCCTTGTATCTTATTGAAGATAGTAAACTTAAAGCTTATTGGAAGGCAACCTAATATTTAATTTTTTTACATCTAATTTATTTTTTTAGTTTATTTTCTTTTTAGGTCATGTTGAATAAAGTTAGAGGGAGCACCCAAAATTTCAAAGATCCATGCTAGAGCGAAAACATATTGAGTTAGGTGTATTCTTTTCTGTTCTTTGTTACATTCTTTATTTTTTCTTTATTGAGGATAATGTCAATTAAGTTATGGAAAAGAATAATAAAATTTTTAAAAAAAATTTTAAAGTTCTTAAAAAAGTTAGTATTTAGTATTTAGACACTTAATTATGCTTAAGAATCAAGTTAAACTAAGCATTTTTTAAAAAAAATTGATGTACAGACTAGAAAATTTATGAGATATCAAGGGATTAAATATTAAGAAAATTCAATAAAGAGTTAAGTCTAGAGTATAAATAATTTTTCTTTGAGCATTTCTAACTTTTTCTATCTGCATCAAAGAAGACTCTACTTTTTATGAATTTGTATAGGATAACTATATATTTTTTTATAAATAAAAAATAATAATAAAATAAAATAATTTTTAAGTACTTCTCACTGAGTAATCGGATCTCCTTGCCTAAGCAAGTATTGAATTTCACATCAAAAGATAGGAAGGACAAAGAAGCTTATTATAAAGCTAGTCTTAACTCGTAGCCTATTTGATTCGAACTAGCAAGTCCAAGGGATATTTTATATCTAGTGCCCTAAAGCCAATTGATTTAAAAATCATTGGCCCAACACTCGCTACATGGATCAAATAGAAAGCTTAAAGGATTAAAATACTCAATAGTGGTACAATATTAAGAAAAGAAAAAGAAGAAGAAGAAAAAATGCATTGATTTTCCATCGAGTAATCAGATCCCATTGCCTAAGTAAGCAATGATATTAGCATTAAAAAGTGGGCAATATGAACAAAAAAATTAATAAATGAAGGACGAAAGTAACAATACACTTGTCCATATGAAAGTTCAAATAATTCAGAGATAAAGGTAAGGATAATTTAGAAAAGATTCAAAAAATTTAATATTTTTTACTTAATTTTAATATTAATAAATATTAATACTCCAATATTATAACTCATTTATGCTCTACTGAACATCAATGGTCATTTTAAAAATTGCTTGATAAAATTTGAAACTTTAAAGCTTAAAAAGTATCTAAAACTAAATTCTTTCTTTACTCAAGGACGAGCAAAACTTAAGTTAAGGATGTGATAAGTACCATAAAAATACTAATAAAAATATTAATTTATGAATTAATTTAGCTTTATTTTTAAAAATTAATATTTTTATTTATTGTTTGTAAGAAATATAATTATAAATGAAAAGAGCTCATTTTGCTGGTTCAAATGAAATAAATTTAGAGCGAAATAGATTTAAAATGGATCCAATACAGAGATTTAAAGAAAAAGAAAAAGAATAAATAAATATTGTCCAACTGGTTCACCTCGTCGATTCATCAAAAAAAAGCTGGACCGATCTACCTGACCCAGTGCTTGTTAAATCGATGCGACTCATTCACAGAAGCCCAACCAGCCCATCAATGCAATGCAAGCGAAACAGCCCACGCCCGTGGCCCATCTCTCCCCCAACCTGATGTCAAGCTTACGTAACAAACCACGCGATCCATGGTGGACCGCTACAATATTTGGTCCATCGTGGATCCTTAACAGACTCACCCTGAAAAAACATGGTTCACGAGGTAAAAATGTAATTTTAGATGGTGTGGCGAGCTCCAAATGGCTGCAATCTTTGGAATCTCCAGTCTACAGGATCCAGCAGCACAATAAAAGCATGATCGTGCGGCTCAGGTGGTTTCTAGTCCAGATCAAACGGTGAGGGTGATTTCTTATTTTGATGAGGAATCCAAACTACTTCTATGCGTGATCCAATGGTCCTACGCGCTCCAGAGCTCGATCCGAAGGTCAGATCACATCCAAAACTTCGATCGGATGGCCAGCATTCATTTCGACTGAAAGGAGACCAGATCTTCTATCAGCACAACCCATGGGCCTAGATTCAACTAAGAATATGATCTAACAGCTAGATTTCAATTCGATAGGATTTAGGCTTTTAAACAATGTTGTTTGGGAATTTTTGAAGTGTTGTTTTACCATCTAATGGCTAGAAGAGTAGAATTTGATCCAGGCAGTATTTTAAGTCAATTTTTACTTGGATTCCTTCATATACATAGATCTACATGATACTTTAGTCCCATATTGCCTAACAGCAAAGGTTCTAGCCTTCCAACACCTATTTAAACACCCTCAAGCCTTCAAAATTCAGTATCTTCGATCAAGAAAAGATGATGGTATAGGATAGAGCCATGCTTGAGATTCAAGATTGCTTCGAGGCAGATAGTGTCAAAAGGAAGAGCTAGACTTCTACACCATCTCGATGTCAATGTCGATCTAAGATCAAGATCAACCTGCTTTTAATTTTTATTTTTTCTATTCTTTTTAAATTTCATGTATTTAAATTTTGAACTTTAAATTAATGCAAATTTTATTTTTCTACTATTTAAATTTTAGTTTTTATTTTTAATTATAAATTTAATTTTTACTATTTAATTTTATTATAAATTTTATTTTATTACAAGTAGATGCTAAGATCTAGGTAGTAGATCTTAGTATCCAAAGTTTATTTTCATGCAATTTAAATTTTTATTATTTAATTTTATATAATTTTAAATTTTTTTTTTAACTTTAATTTTATTTTCAAATCTTTCTTTTTTTTTATAAAATTAAAAATTTTAAAACTAAAACACTGTCTTCTCTGTGGATTCGATCCGACTTGCTACTATCTACGTATTTTTAATTATTTTTAAAAAAATCAAAATTAAACTGATAAATATGATGTCCTAAAGATAATATTGCGATCCATCACCTGCTCAGCTTGCTCCCATTTCCATTAGGATTTTATCTTCTTTTATAGTTTTTTATCATCTTCTTCGGTCTAAGCCGTGAATTTCTCTCTTTCGGACTCTTTTTATATTGAAGAAATATCCTCAAAAATGAGGATGGTGATTCTTCAGTCCTCAATATAGGCCTCAGTTTATCATTGGGCTTTCTTCTTCCATCCATGTATGGAAGAATATAGCTTCCGATCATCTTTGGGGTTTTCAATGGAACTAGACAGCTCTGAATTTATCTCCAAATAAGAATGACATTATTCTAGTGGAAGATCAGGAACTGTATGGCCAATTGTTAGGCGCACTTGTTCTGAAATAGCGGGAGCTTCCTGGGAGCAATCGTTGTACGATGCTGGGATAAGTTTGACCAACTATTTAGGTAGGTTTTTCTTTTGCTAGCCTTCATAATTCATTCTTCTTTACTTTGTCGCTAACTAACAAAGTATTTTACTATAGTCCTGTAGGCATGAAGGTGTCTTTGGCATTCCTTCACAACATGGTTAAGAAGAAGTCGACTTTGGAACCTGGCGAACCTTCTCGGGAGCTGCCAAAGAAGCAAAGGGTTGGCTCTCCTCCTCAAGTAAGGAGCACGCAACCACCATTGTCCACTCGTCCACCACCCGAATGATCTACTCCTCTACCTGCTATCGAGGTTTCAATTGACGACGATGTGGCCATCGTCGATGCACTGATTGCAGTGGTGCAGGCCTTGCTGGTCCAGTCCCACGCTCCTGATGGCAAGGGGTCTAGTCGAGCGAAGGCTGACAAAGGGAAAACTCCAACACCCCCCACTTTCACCATCGAGTATGGCCCCAACACAACTTTCAGGGAGGCCACTGTTACAGTCGATGTGTGCATCAAGACAACCGACCAAGCACTCCAAGATCATCGACTCATCAAAGACTTGATAAAGATGGTAATGCTGTCAACAGACTGAAAAGTTAGGAAGGCCCATCCAGTCTCGAAGATCGTTTGGGGCTCCTACATGTCATTGCTGACAGTAAGAGTTTGACTTTTCTTCTTTGCCGAATATTTTGCCTTTATCGGGCAAATTACCTAGCTACTTTCTAACTTTTTCCATGCAGATGGCACATGACATAACAATTTTGTATGACGCATTGAACGGGTTTGCTCGGCTCAACTCTGAACTCAATGATAAGGCCCAGACTGCCAACGCTCGGGCCAAAGTCATCGAAGAACTTCTCTATGCTACTGAGGAGCAGGAGAAGAAATATCAATAGCAAATTGCTTTACTAGATGCCAAGTTGGGGGTTAATCGGATTAAGTCCAACTTAGGGGAAGAATTTGGAAAGTTGAAGACCGACTTCCAGAAAGAAATGGAGTGGGCAGAATCCACCCTAGCCAAAGAGAGGAATAAGGGAGCAAAACTGGTGAAGAAATTATCATCGACAGAGTCGGTGACTGAAACTCAAGCCCAGGAGGCTGCTTCTCAGGCTCTAGCCAAGTTTTGGGAGTCAAAGGAATATGAAGAAGAACTTTCGATGAACTCCATGGGTGTCTACTGATTAGGATTTTATAACTACAAAAAGGTCATACTCCATATGCACCCCAAGATCACTTTAAAGGGACTGATGCCGAAGAGCCTTCCTGATGAGTCGAAGAAGATGATGATGCTAGTGCCGAGGAAGATTGTCCTCCTACTGAGGGCTCCTTTGTAATAATTTTTTTTTGGTCATGTACTGAACTCTTCTTTCAATAAGGTATCTTCTCTTTTAGCAAAGTAGCTCTTTTCTCTCGACTTGTGTTTACTTGCAACTTTTTCATTTGTGCATTTGTGAAATGGCTAAGTAACATAGTCAGACTATGAATAGGTAACCAAATAAGTAGACTCAAAAAATTTTCTAAGTCCAATAGTCAGCTTTCAAAATTGAATTGAGTTCTTGCCGGGAAGTGTTTCTCCGATTATCATTGATTGTTAGTTAATCAATTTTAAATGGATTAGCTTTGTTTGTCTGCTTTGGCCCGAACATTAACCATAGCTTATAAGCTTGCGGTTGTAGGGTCTTGTAGCAAGCTTTGTATAACATTAGTCAGGTACTAGCCGAGTAACATTTCATCGGGTACAAGTCGATGATATAATTATTTCGGCCGGGTATTAGGTGACCAAATAATTCAGTTTTTAATCGAGTATATCAGACTTTTTGGTATAGAGTTGTAGAATAAGAAACTTTTATTCGTAAAGTATTCTTACTAATAACACACGTGCAAATTCTCTGCATTCCCTATTAGAGGAATTTTTGTGCCATCCAAGTTCTCAATTTTGTATGCTCTCAATCGAAGGATTGCCGAATTTTCTGTGCCATCCAATTCAGCAATAATTTCCCTTGCTCAATAAGTCTGGAGATTTCGGTTCTTTTGAGAACTAGATCTCTGACTTGAAAAATCTTGGGTTTAAATCGAGAATTATAGTACCGAGCTATCCTTTGTTGATAAGAAGCCATCCTTAGTTGAGCTTTCCTCCGTGTCTTATCGAGGAGGCCATATTAGCTCATCGCTTGTTCGAATTGGTTGATTCATCAAAATACTCCACCCAAGTTGAAGGTAGACCAATTTCGATTGGAATCATGACTTCTATGTTGAATGCTAACTTGAAAGGAGTTTCACTGGTCAAAATCTGAGAAGTTGTTCTATAAGACCATAGAACATTATGAAGTTCATCGGCCCAACTTCCTTTGGCTTGTCTAATTCTTGTCTTTAGACCTTGAAGAATTGTTCTATTGGTGACTCTAGCTTCTCCATTTGATTGCGGGTGCCCGACTGAAGTAAATTTGTGGATGATATGGTATTTTTCATAGAACACAAATTTTGAGTTGTTGAATTATCGGTCATTGTCCGTAATGACTATTCGAGACAAACCGAATCGGCGTATGATAGATTTCCAAATGAAGTTGGTAATCTTCTTCTTTGTTATTTGAGCCAAGGATTTAGCTTTTACCCACTTGATGAAGTAATCAATTGCGATGATGATGAACCTTCTTTGCCTGCTCACAAGCAGGAATGGACCAAATATGTGGACTCTCCATTGATCGAATGGCCAAAGGACTGAGATGATTGTAAGATCACTTGATGGGAATCTTTGAATATTGGCAAACCTTTGATATTGATCACATTTTTGTACCAATTCGACAGCATCTTTCTGCATTATGGGTCAGTAATATCCCAATCGAAGAATTTTATATGATAGTGATCAACCCCCCAAGTGATTGCCATAAATACCTTCCTGTACTTTCTGAAGAGCATAATTTATGAGCTCAGAAGTAGCACTCTCAAGTCTTGAAAATATGAGAAGGTAGATCATGGAAAGACGGAAGCGAGTCAGAAGAAGAATCAGTCTTAATAGTAAAGTTCAGAAACTGGGCCACCTCACTCTAAGACTGAGCTGGCTCAATTGAAAATTGGGTCGGCTCAGTTCAGAACTAGATCGGCTAGATCTCAAAAAAAATCTAAACAAAGAGCAGTATTTTTGGGCAATTGGCACAGTACACAACTGGATTGGCTCAATCTGGGACTGAGTCGACCCAGTCGCAGGTTAGTCGACTCAGTCTGAAACTGGGCTGGCTCAATTTTTATGGATTATTATTTTATGTACATGGATTGTTTGGATTTTAAAAGTTTTTCTATGAGTTTGGGCTTGATCCTTTGTAAAGTATATATACTGAAAACAGGTCAAGGTTGTTAAAGTGCTGAAATGTGCTGAATAAAAGCTCTTTTCTTTCTAAAATCTCTTCTTCTCTTCTTCTCTATTCCTTGATTTATTTGATCATATTTTCATAGAGATCTCTAAGAAGTACTTCCTTGTTGCTTGGCTAATCACCGATGGCACGTCGATCCATATAGGAAGAGCGCATATTCCCAATATTTGGTATCAGAGCGATATTGCATGGAAGGAAGGAAGACACCTAGAATTTACTACATCCAGGATCTGTTGTATCAAATTTTATCCTTAAAACTTTTAGTTTGCTTCGTGGTTATCTCTAGATTAAGGTGGAGATTGTGTACACGGAAGAACGGTAATACAAAAGTTTAGAAAGAGGATCTAGGGCTAGTTAGATCTTCTGTGAAGGATAGTTTTACTAGTGTGTGATCATGAAGGATGTTAGAAATCTGTTCTTGACTTATTTAAAGTCATGGGATCAAGTGAATTCAAGATAAATTTTGAGAAGTTTGACAGTAAGAAAAACTATATCCTATGGCAGCAAAGAGTAAAGGACTTATTGGTTCAGTAGAGGATCTACAAGGTCTTGACAAAAGAAAGATTAGAAAAGATCAATGCTGAGGATTGAAAAAAGTTGGAGGAAATTATTTTTAGCATAATCTAGATGTGCTTGGTCAATCAGATTTTGTCTGAGGTTTACATAGAGACTATGGCAAAGAGGCTCTGGGAGAGACTGGAGAACACATACATGGGGAAGAACATGACGAACAAGCTATGGTTCAAGAAATAGCTGTATAGTCTAAGGATGTTCGAAGGTGGAGATCTTGTTGCACATATCCAAAGGTTCAATCAGGTATGCTCTAAGGTGATGAGTTTGGATGTGAAGATCGATTAGGAGGATCGGGCATTGCTACTATTATGTTCTCTTCCAGGTTCGTATGATGGTCTCATAACAACTCTAGTTTATGAGAAGGAGACCCTAAACTATGAAGAGGTTGTTGGTATGCTCAGATCAAATGAGCAAAGGAAGAAGATCTACAAGAAAGATCCTAAGTCTGAGATCTTGATTGTGAACGAAAAATAGGAAAGATCAAATGAGAAGACCAGAGAAAAATCTAAGGGCAGATCAAAGTCTCACAATCAGAGAAAGATGATATTGAAATGTTATAAATATCATCAGCCTAGACATCTGAGGAGAGATTATCTCCTTTTGAGATCAGAAAAAGAGAAGGCCAGTAAGGAAGATGATACAGCTTCTGTGAGCAGTGGAGAAGATCTGCTAGTTATATTAGATAGATCCATAGAGTATGATACTATGTGGATATTAGATTCAGCATGCTTGCACCACTATACTTCTCATCGAAAGTGGTTTGCTATCTATCAGAAGGTCGATGGTAGAAGTGTAAGCCTTGGAGATGATCACTCCTGCAAAATAGCTGAAATTGGCTCTATCAGGATGAGGATGTACGACGGAATTATTCGTACATTATCAAATGTCAAACATGTACCGAAGTTGAAAAAGAATTTAATTTCTTTAGGTTACTTGGAGGAGCAGGGTTATGTTTTTAGTAGCCGACTGGGAGTGGATGTCTGAAAATTTTCAAAGAAGCTTTGGTAGTGATGAGAGGTAAAAGACTGAGCAATAATCTTTACAGAATGGAAGGCTCAATGGTAAATGATAGTGCAAAGGTGCTAGCAGCGATATAGGAGGAGCAGATTTTATATTGGCTATGATACTATCGGATGGGTCATATTAGTGATCGTGGGCTCACAAAACTAAGCAGAAGAGGTATGATCCCAGCACTGAAGGAGGGCATAGATCTTTGTGAGCCATGTATCTTTGGCAAACAGCATAAGATGAAGTTTGCCAGAAGTATCAAGCGCAGCGAGGAAGTGCTGGATTTAGTACACTAAGATGTGTGGGGACCAGTTCCTATATAGCTAGAGATGGAGCAAAATACTTCGTTACTTTCATTGATGATTTTTCAAGGGAGATATGAATTTATCTAATGAGAGAAAAATCAGAGATGTTTATCCAATTCAGAACCTAGAGAGCTAAAGTCGAGAAGGAGTCAGGGAGATAGGTAAAATGTCTGAGGTCGGATAATGGAGGAGAGTATACTAGCCTGGAGTTTAGGAGGTACTGTGAGGAAAATGGCATCAAACGTCATTACAAAGTGAGGATGACTCCCTAGTAGAATGGTATCATGAAGAGGATGAATTGGACATTGACCGAGAAGGCACGGAGTTAAAGGTTGCAGACATCACTCCTAAAGTTCTTTCGGGGTGATGCTCTAACTTTTTCTTATTTTTTGATGAACAGATCCCTTATTATAAGCTGAATGGAGGCATTCTAGAAGAGATCTGAAGTGGAAAGAAGGTGGAGCTTGATCACCTAAAAGTCTTCGGTTGCACAGCCTATGCACATGTGGAGACAACCAAGAGGAGCAAATTGGATCCAAAATCTCAAAAGATGACATTCATAGGATATCCACAAGGAATCAAGGGATACCTATTGTGGGACTCTCAGGCACAGAAGTTAGTGATCAGCAGGAACGTTATCTTTGATGAGAAGAGCATCTTGAGGAGGTCTAGGATAGATGGAACTGAAAAAACAAAGATGAACGACGGTGGCCAGTCAGAAAATGATGGCATGCAGGTTACATCCACTTACAGGAGTATTCCATTGAAATGGAGCTGGGCAGAAAAGTATTATCTCAGATTGAAAATTAGCATAGAGGGCCAGCAATTCAGACAGATGTGTAGGAATAGCCACAGACATTAGGTAGAGATATGCTAGTGGGAGTGGCTTTGCACAAGCCCCAGCATACTATTAGGAGATCGGTCAGATATGGCATTGATGAGATTTTCTCCTATGCATTCATCACTATTAATGGAGATCTAGAGAATTATATAGAGGCCATGGAGAGTGAGGATCATGATTCATGGATGTAGACCATGATGGAGGAGATGGAATCACTTAAGAAGAATCAGACATGGCAGCTGATGGATCTTCTAGAGGGTACTCGATCTATTGGCTCAAAGTGGGTATTCACAAAGAAAGAAGCATCTTCAGAAGAAAGTGGAGTCAGATTCAAAGCAAGGCTGGTAGCAAAGGAATACTCACAAAGGGAAGGGATTGACTACATAAAAAAATTTTCTCCTATGGTGCGTCATACATCTATTCGAGTTTTGTTATCACTGATGGCATAGCATAACATGGAATTGAAATAGATAGACGTGAAGATGGCTTTCCTTCATGGAACTTTGGAGAAAAGAATCTACATGAAGCAGCCAGATGGTTTCATGAAGATGGGACAGGAAGAAAAGGTGTGTTTACTCAGAAAGTCTTTGTATGGCTCGAAACAATTCCCTCGTCAGTGGTATTGAAGGTTTGATAGCTTTGTCTTGAGCCTGGGTTTCAGCAAATGTGAACATGATTGTTGTGTCTAAGTCAAGAATACAGATGAAGAGGATATTCTGTATCTATTATTGTATGTAGATGATATGCTCATAGCCAGTAGAAGCATGGATGCTATGAAAAGATTGAAAAGAGCATTATCATCTGAATTTGAGATGAAAGATTTGGATCCAGCTGAGAAAATCCTTGGAATGGAGATTTGCAAAGATAGGTGCAAAGGAGTGCTCCATTTATCATAAGAAAAATATGTCCAGGAGGTTCTAGAAAGATTTGGGATGGAGAAGGCCAAATCTACAGAGATGCCATTGGCGAGCTATATGTCTCTCTCCAAGTTACAGTGCCTCCAATCAGAAGAGGAGAGAGAGTATATGAAATGAGTCCCTTATGCAAATGATGTAGGTAGTGTGATGTACACTATGGTGTGCTGTAGACCAGATATAGCACATGCTGTGAGCATGGTTAGTAGATACATGGCTAACCCTGAGAAGGAACACTAGAAAGCATTTAAATGAATATTGAGATATCTGCATGGAATAAGGGATTATAGTTTGATGTTTGGTGGACAGTCGGAAGGATTTGAAGAATAATCTATGAAGATGTGTGAAGGTTTAGATCCTCTGGAAGGATTTATTGATGCAAATCATGCTGGTTATCTTGATACAAGGAGGTCTACTACTGGATACCTCTTCTGCGTATATGGTGGATCAGTATCTTGGAGATCAATCCTTCAGCCAATCATGGCCTTGTCTACCATAGAGGTTGAGTACATTAGGATAACGGAGGTTGCAAAGAAAGTCCTTTGGCTTAGGAGGCTGATTGATGAGTTGGGGGTGGAGCAGAGTAAGATTACACTATTCAGTGATAGTTAGAGTGCTCTGTTGTTGGCATATAGACGTAAGGTACCACAAGATTAAAGAGTTGGTGAAGGAAGGTGAGTAGAACTGATGAAGGTCCATACCAAAGAAAATTAGTCTGATGCACTCACGAAGGTACTCTCTAGAGACAGCTTTCAGAGATGTGTGGCATGGATGGGTCTGTTGAGAAGAGATAAGTTCACAAAGACTTAGAAGTACTAAGATAGAGAATATAAGCTCAGAAGTGGCACTCCCAAGTCTTGGAAATATAAGAAGATAGGTCATGGAAAGATGGAAGCGAGCCGAAAGAAGAATCAGTTTTAATAGTAAAGTTCAAAAATTGGGTCGGCTCACTCTGAGACTAAGCCGGCTCAGTTGGAAACTAGGTCGGCTCAATCCAGGACTAGGTCGGCTAGATCTTAAAGAAAAATTCAGACAGAGAGTAGCATTTTTGGGCTATTGGCATGGTACACAATTGGGTTGGCTCAGTCTGGGATTGAGCCGACCCAGTCGTAGATTAGCTAGCTCAGTCTGAAACCGGACCAGCTCAGTTTTTGTGGATTATTATTTTATATGCATGGATTGTTTGAATTTAAAAAGTTTTTCTATAAGCTTGGACTTGATCCTTTGTAAAGTATATATACTGGAAATAGGTCAAGATTGTTAAAGTGTTGAAATGTGCTGAATAAAAGCTCTTTTCTGCCTAAAATCTCTTCTTCTCTATTTCTTGATTTATTTGATCGTGCTTCTACAGAGATCTCTAAGAAGTACTTTCTTGTTACTTGGCTAATCACTAACGGCCATGTCGATCCGTGTAGGAAGAGCGCAAATTTCCAACATAATCAGCTCCAGATAGTCGAAGAATTTGAGCAAGGGCAATGATAATGATCTTTGGTAAAGTTGATCACCGATGATTACATATTGAGAGGTTAATTTCTTTATCCACTATGCTTCGATGAGATTAGTTGGTAATGTACCACTATCGAGGAACTCGAAGATTGGATCAATCCAACTTGGTTCTTTGCCGACTTCTGCATGATGAATTTCTTCTTTGGTATCAATACTCGGGCTTTCAAGGTGTTCCATGAAAATCTTTCTAAGTTCATCATACCCAAATGTAGCAAGTCGAGGCAAAGAATCCACATGGGCATTCTCCAAGTGCGAAATATGGAAAATCTCTAAGTAGTCAAAATTTGCCTGTAAAGACTTAAGCTTTTGCAGATATCTGAGAAAAGTAGGGTCTCGAGCTTCAAACTCTTCTCAGGATTGTCTGGCTTCTATTTACAAATTGGTAAATACCTTTAAGCACTTTACACCGAGATCTTTGGCAATTTTCAATCCAGCGATCAACACTTCATACTCGGCCTAATTATTTGAAGCTTTAAAGGCAAATCGAAGGGCATGTTCAGTCACCATCCTGTCAATATTGGTAAAAATGTGATCCTGCACTACATCCTGGGGCATTTGAAGCTCCGTCAACATGCAAAATCCATGCTGACTTCGAGAATTCTTCTCGGGTTGGATTCTTAATAGAGTCCTCATCGGTAGGTATATATTCAACCATAAAGTTAGCAAGAATCTAAGTCTTTATTGATGGTCGAGGAGCATAAGAAAAATTGAACTCATCGAGTTTAATTGCCCATTTAGCCATTCTCCCCGAAGTGTCTAGTCATTGAAGCAGTGTTCTCAAGGGGAGGTCGGTAAAAACTTTCATTGAATAGGCTTGAAAATATAGTCATAGCCATCGAATAGTTGTGATAATGGCAAAGATGACTTTTTCAATCCAAGAATATCTGATCTCTGCTCTGTGAAGTACCCAACTTGTATAATAAATAAACCTTTGCACTTTATTTTCTTCTCGAACTAATATTGAGCTTACGGCTTCATGGGTTGCCGCCAGATATAGGAATAGTTCATCGCCAATGTTTGGTTTTGTTAAAAATGGAGGAGAGCTTAGATATTGTTTAAGGTTATTGAAAGTCTTCTAACATTCTTCCATCCAAGTGAAGTCCTTCATTTGCCTGAGAATCTTGAAGAAGGAAAGACATCATTCTGCCAACTTGGAAATGAACCGACTTAACGATGTGACATGTCCCACCAATCTTTGAATATCCTAGTGAGAAGTCGGTGGTTTCATGTCGAGAATGCTTTGATTTTCTCAAGATTGACTTCAATGCCGCACTTTGTGACAAAAAACTGAGGAATTTTCTCGAAGTGACCCCGAAGGCGCACTTTATCGAGTTTAATTTCATTCGATGTCTTCTTAGAGTGCCAAAAGCTTCAGCAAGATCGTCGATATGGAGTTGAGCATTGGTTCTTCTGATGAGCATTCATCAACGTACACCTTCATGTTTCAGCTGATTTGATTCTTGAAGACTTTGTTGACTAACCTTTGATATGTAACTCAAACATTTTTAAGATTGAAAGGCATGACTTTATAATAATACAAACCCTTGTCGGTAATAAACGCTATCTTTTCCTCATCTTCGAGCACCATCTGAATTTGATTATATCCGAAAAAAGCATCCATGAAGCTAAGTAGTTGATGGCTTGATGTGGCGTCGACTAGTTGATCAATTTAGGAAAGTGGAAAGCTATCTTTGAGACAAGCTTTATTCAAGTCGGTGTAGTCGATGCATATCCGCTATTTGCTATTAGCTTTCTTCACCATTATGATATTTACAAGTCAATTAGGATAGTTGGCTTCATGAATGAAGTCGATTGCCAACAACTTATCAACTTCTTTATCGATGGCTTTCTATCGCTTAGGAGCAAAACTTCTCTTCTTTTGCCATACCAATTTATGCTTGTTATCGGCATTCAGTCAGTGAACGATTATTTCTAATGGAATGCCTAGCATATGTTGGGATATCAGCTACTCTGATACCATTTGTTAAGGATTTAGTATTGGCAAATTACGATAGAAAAAAAAATAAAATAAGAAAGCAATCAAGTACGTGGATCAGCCAAAGGGCTCACCTCCATGGGGCATGCAAAGCTTCACTATGAGAAAGAAAACAAAACAATACAAAAGAAACTTACTACTCAATCCTTGTATAAGAATCTTTCAATAAGAAGTCCCAAAACTCTCATAAAAACTCTCTAAAATCTCTCAAGAAAGCCTCTCAGTACCTCTAGGACGTCGCCAACTTTCCAACGCAATAAATGGTTTATCAATCAGAGTTATATAGATTCTAAAAATACAAAAATAGTATTTCAGTAGAAATCCAGTCTTAAACATACTTGAGATCACATCTGGATAGTCCAATCATGATCGGCTCCCTCTTGGACCGTCGGATCGTGTAACAGTAATCCTGATCAGGCTCGAATTGATCTTTGATCATTAGATCACGATCGAAAGCTCTCCTAATCATTGGATTGTGCAAAGAAGAAGGCCATCATGCCATATCAAGGCTAGATTGAATCCCAGCCATTCGATCATGATCGGCTTTGCTCTAAGCCATCCAATCATGATCGGTCCATGGAATAGTATCGTGGACCATGCGAAATGGCTTGGAAATGCCTAATTGGTCCACACGGGTGCCCATGAGCTGGCGGTCCATGGTGGACCATGCTCCACCGCATGGGCTAGGTGCTTGTGCGGCCCGCTCCCACGTGGCCCATGCGAGCACTTATGCACCCGACCGACCCAGTGCATGACTGGCCCAATGCCGCCATGCGGGGCCAGTTTTGGGCTACACCGTTGCCATTCGACACCATCGGTGGGTCCCTCCAACAAGTCCGAAGGTCGGCTATCCTATTTTGACTTTATTTCATGTGTATCTTCTTCGTCTGAACTCCGTTTGGGCTGTTCTTGGGCTCATTGGACTCCATTCATTATCTTAGACCACGTTGTGGGCTTAATATGGGAGAATTCGAGGCACTTTTCTCAATAATCTCTATCTTGACTTGATATCGATCTCCATCCATCTCTGAGAGCCTATGATCCATCTCACCCTCATGCCTTGGGGTACATCTGCTGATCATGGATGGACAAACATGGGAGTCAAGCTAGGCCGCTCGTTCCCACCTCCATCATGGGCTATGTCCACTCTAACCAAAGACCTACTCAGGAAAGTCTCCTATGGCAATGCGAACTTTACTCTGCGACATCGCCTCTCATCCTTTTGAGTCTTCCATCTCATGCTCGATCCACCTCCACCTGGAGCTCCACCTCATATCGAACTTTCTCTAACTCCTGAAGCTCCACCTCGTACTGGGCTCCCTACCAGATAGTAATATCCTCTTAACTTTTTCTTCTCCTCCAATATCATCCTATCACCATGCATGACCTTCAGGATTCCATCACCAGCTATCCATCTATAGCCATTTGAATCCAATCTGCTCAGTGAGATAAGATTCCACCTAAAATCAGATATGTATTAGACCTCCTCCAATCTTCTCACTACATTATCATGTATCATCCAGCAGATCATTTCGATGTCTCTAATCGCATAGCTCGATTCATCGGATAGATAAATAGTACTCCTACTACTCTCTAGGAAGTCAAATTGCTCTTCTCTGCAACAAACATAATATGTGCATGCAGAATATAAAATCTACTAATGAAAAGAAGTAGATACTGAAGAAAAATCCTGATTTTCCGGATCAGGTTCGTTCAGATCTGATCAGATCAAGAGATATATTTCAAAAAAAATTTTCTTTGATCCAAATCAGATCAGAGATATTTCATATTTGATTATTATTATTTTAGAAATTAAAATAAAATTAGATAAATTAAATCAGATTTAATTTATCTTGAAGTGGATAATCCTATTATCCGTTGATAATCCTATAAGCAGCGGAAGGTTCTGGATCAAGCCATGCAAGTGCTTGATCTCTATCGGTATCTACTCGAGCTAGATATGGAGATCCTCTTCTTCTCTATCACATCTCCAAAAATCATATCTAGAGGATTTTCAAAACTCTTTTCGAAGATCAGCAGTTGTCCTTTGCAGCAGCGCAGCCTTCTAGCTTTCAATCGTCTTTCTCTCATCTGGATCGCACCAACCAAGCTCCAAAACACTTTTGGACATGGAGAGGAGAGAGAGAAGGTGGGTTTGGTGTGGAGGAAGAGGGAAGAGGCAGCCTTGGGGCATGGGGAATTGTGATTCAATCTTAATTTGAGTTGGGCGTAGGGTCTTATTTATAGACTATCTATGATCCAACTCCTCTTCTTCCCAACCAATCATAAATCTTTGTAAAATTAGATCTAAATCTAATTGGTAGGAATTGAGTCCCCTGAATTCCTCCTTAGAGGGTGCCTAAGACCAGTCAAACTTGGTTCTTAGGAGAACTCTAATCGAAATCCAAAAAGGAGATGGAGTCCCTATCCAACAGGGACTCCTAGGCACCTCCAACTTGGGCACACACCAAGGGTGGTGTGCGCCCTCTTTCTTCCCAGGTACTAGCAGAGGGACAGGCCCCCACCAGCCCTCCAATAGGTGCGTGACATGTGGATAGAAGTTAAAGTGTCAATGGTCAACATTTGATCAGTCAAAGGTAGATTTTTGACCAAAGTCAAAGAACGAAAAATGGCAAGTGACCAAAAATGGCAGGCAATGTCTTACAAAATAAGACAACCTTTTCTGACTTGGACAACCTTCAGTCAGACCATATGAAGACCTCTGATTGAGCACAAACTCCTTTGGCTCAAACAGGACAACATATTTATGATAGTAAAAAAAGAACGTTAGGTTCAATCGAGTGCTAGCATGATTTCCCTTGAACCTAATTGAATCTCATTCAGATCAATTGAACTAGATCAGTTCAATTGATGATCACCAGATTCAAACCCTTGTTTGTGTGACCCAGTTAGGTTCAGTTCTGTATGGTAATGGGATATGTCATGATCTCTATCATCGACATCATCGAAACTCCTTTCGATGGATCAGAACTCTTCTGATTCGAACAGCTAGAATGATCGATCATCTAAATCATTCTAATTGCTCCCAAAATCCACCAGTGACACCTAGCAGTATATGGTGGCAACCCATCAGAGCTGAATGCGAACCTCTTGGTGCAGCTACCTGTGTGATTAAGTTCTTCTATCTTGAGCCCCGATCAGATTAGGGTTAAGGTGAACTCGTCAAACCCTAGTTTCTATCATATGATGTAATCATTCGATTCAAGTCCAATGTGAAAACCTAAATAGAAACTCTTTCTATTATTTCACTCTGCCATGGCCATGGACTTCTTGGACTTGATTCTCATGATCATCATAGGGCTGCTCCTCTACCACCGAGGTAGATAGATTCCATCTTGATGCTATCCAGTTCCTACAATGAACATGCTATAGCCAACATACACCTCAGGATTCCATATGGCTAGGAGATCGAGTAATGGTGTAGTCAAACTATAACACCCTCAAGGTGAACTGTCGATGCACCTCAGGTCAAAGAACCAGACACACCACTGCAGCATCGAGTCAGTCATTGACGAGAAGGTAGACTTCCTAATGACTACTCGAGGTGGTCACGCTCAGTGCCCTCATTCTCTAACGAGTACCTATACTCTCGCTCCGGTGTCTCCACACCATAGACTCAAGACTCATCTACTAAAGAGAAGCGATTGTACACCAACCTTCCGGATCAATCACCATCCTCGTGATGATCCTATGGTCGGGAGCATTTTATGAGTTAATAATGATTATTCATGTCTTAAATTTTCAACTCTTGAAAATATGAATTATCATTACCATTAACTCAAAGGATGTATCACAGACACTAAATACACATATGTGATAGAAAATAACCCATTTTATTGATATTAGTCAAAATTATAATTTTGCCCCTAGAAGTGTATTACAAGTGTCAGCCAATTCTGGCTTCTAGGGCACATATATCTAACAATCTCCCACTTATCCTAAAGCCAATTGGCTACAAGTCTAAGTCCCATCTTCTCAAGGTGGGCTTCGATCTTTTATTGTCCCAACGGCTTTGTAAGTGGGTCTGCCACATTATCTATGGAGTTGACTCTCTTGACCTCGACATAACCCTTCTCGAGGTAATCACGGATGAGGTGGTATCGCCGTTCAATGTGCTTGGATTTCTGGTGAGACCTTGGCTCCTTAGCAAGGGCTATGGCGCCATTGTTGTCGCAGTACAGAGGAATGGCATCTGATGGCATTACTCCAATTTCTGCAGCAAACTTCTTACACCAGAATGCTTCCTTCGCAGCCTCTGATGCAGCGATATATTCTGCTTCCATGGTGGAATCTGCTATCACCATTTGCTTGAAACTCTTCCAGCTGACAGCACCACCATTGCACACAAACAGACTCCCAGATGTCGACTTTCGATCATCTATATCGGACATGAAATTCCGAGTCTGTGTATCCCTAGACTTGGAGTTCTCCATTACCAAAGACCAACATCATATCCTTAGTTCTTCTTAAGTACTTAAGGATACATTTCACAGAAGTCCAGTGTTCTTCACCTAGATTTGACTGATATCTACTTGTGACACTCACAGCATGGGCTATATCAGGTCGTGTACATAGCATGGCATACATGAGGCTCCCTATTGCAGAAGCATAAGGGATCTTGCTCATGCATTCTATTTCCTCAGGTGTGCTAGGGCACATCTTCTTGGAAAGATGAATACCATGTCTGAAGGGTATTAATCCCCTCTTAGAGTTTTCCATACTAAACCTCTTTAGTACTTTCCTCTATGTACATCTTCTGTGAAAGTCCTAGCATCCTATTCGGTCTATCCCTATAGACCTTAATTCCTAGAATAAAGGATGCTTCACCTAGGTCTTTCATGGAGAATTCCTTGGACAACCATATTTTGACTGTCGTCAACATGGGAATATCATTCCCAATAAGGAGGATGTCATCCACGTACAATACGAGGAAGACAACAGCGCTCCCACTGACCTTTTTGAAGACACACGGTTCCTCTTCATTTTTGATGAAACCAAACATTTTGATCACATCATTGAAACGAGTGTTCCAGCTCCGAGATGCTTGCTTAAGTCCATATATGGACCTTTGCAGCTTGCAAACCTTGTGATCAGTATCACTGGATGTGAAACCTAGCGGCTGTTCCATATAGATATCTTCCTCAAGATATCCATTTAAGAATGCCATTTTCACATCCATTTGCCATATTTCATAATCGAAATAGGCTGCAATGGCAAGCAATGTGCGGATGGATTTTAGCATAGCCACTGGAAAAAGGTATCCTGATAGTCAATGCCTTCGCGTTGACTATAACCTTTTGCCACTAGTCTAGCCTTGAATGTCTCCACATTCCCATCTGCACCAATCTTTCTCTTGAAGATCCATTTACACCCAATAGGTACTATACCTTCTGGTGGATCTACCAAGGTCCAGACTTGGTTTGAGTGCATCGAGTCAATTTCTGACTGCATTGCCTCTAGCCATTTCTCAGAGTCGATATCTGATATCGCCTCATTGTAGGTTTTGGGATCATCACCATGAGCACCATTACCTATGAGGAACATTTCCTCTACTTCCTCTGAAATAATACCTAAGTATCTTTCAGGGGGATGGGAAACTCTTTCCGATCTACGAGGTGGAGGAGGTAGTGTTCTTATTGGCTCAACCTGATTTGGTTCCAATTGGTCCTTAGCTCATTGTACTTGTGAGACTTTCTCATCAAGCTTAATCTGCTTTCCAATGCCGCTATCTTGAATAAACTATTTTTCAAGAAAGATGGCATGTCGACTCACAATCACATTGTGGTCTTCTGGAATGTAGAAATAGTATCCTAATGACTCTTTAGGATATCCTATGAATCGAGCTCTGAAGGACCTAAACTCTAACTTGTCCGCTTGTTGTCTTTTGACATGAGCCGGACAACCCCAAATTCTGAGATGACTCAGACTTGGTTTCTTACCGTGCCATATCTCATACGGTGTGGTAGGAACGGTTTTAGAGGGAACCCTATTCAGTAGATAAATTGAAGTTAACAATGAATGTCCCCAAAGAAAATCAGGGAAGGTCTGTGAAGCTCATCATGGATCGGACCATATCCAATAGAGTCCGATTTCTCCATTCTGAAATCCCGTTGAGTTGAGGTGTTCCTGGTGGAGTCCATTGAGAGACTATGCCATTTTTCTTGAGATAGTCTAGGAATTCTCGGCTAAGGTATTCACCTCCTCGATCTGATCGAAGAACCTTAATGGGTTTTTCAGTTTATTTTTCTACTTCATGTCTGAATTCTTTGAACTTTTCAAAAGCTTCAGACTTGTGTCTCATAAGATACACATACCCATACCTAGACAGATCATCGGTAAAGGTAATGAAGTAGACAAAATTGCCTCTAGCCGGCACATCAAATGGGCCGCACACATCAGTATGTACTAGGGCAAGGAGATCTGTGGCCCTTTCCCCATGTCCTAACAAAAGGGAGTTTAGTCATTTTGCCTTGAAGACAAGATTCACAAGTTGGATATGACTCGAAAGTCAATGGACTCAATAGCCCATTTTTCTCCAATTTGTTGATCCTATCTTCTGCTATATGACCTAATCTCAGGTGCCATAGATACCTATCATTTGGACTATCCCTAGGTCATTTGGCATTCACATTTTGCTCGATAGTTAGAATAGGTACATCAATATGTAGCTGATAAAGATCCGTTAATAAGGAAACCATTTGCAATTTTATTTCTTTCATAAAGAATGTTACAATGGTCCTTAAAGAAGGTAATCACATAGCCTTCTAGTGCTAAGCATGAAACAGAAATCAAATTCCTGCTAGCTGCAGGCACATAATAACAGTCTTTCAAAACTAAGTCTAAACCAGATGGTAATCGAAGAGGGTATGTTCCCACGGCCACTGCAGCAACTCTTGCTCCATTACCGATGCGTAGGATCATGTCTCCATCCCTCAGCCTCCTGCTATCCTCAAGATCCTGCATGGAAGTGCACAGATGAGCACTAGAACCAGAGTCAAGCACCCAACTGGATGCAGAAGAAATCCGTAAGGTTAGACTCAATAACGAGCATACCTCCAGAAGGACCTTCCTTCTTGTTCTTCAGGGTGGCCAGGTAAGTAGGGCAGTTCCGCTTCCAGTGGCCATCGCTGTTGCAATGAAAATACTTTTCTTTGACAGCGGCCTTTCATTCTTCGGCTCTGCCTTCTTCTTCTTTCCTCCTTCCACCTTCTGCTTTTTCGCAGACTTCTTTTTCTTTCCATAAGACTTTCTTTTGGAAGAAGTCCATTCCATAGCAAGAACTGAGCCTTTAGAACCTTTCATAGAAAGCTCAGCGGTGACCAGCATGTTCATTAATTCGGCCAAGGAATTTTGAAGTTTATGCATGTGGTAATTCATGATGAATTGCCCATATGCATCAGTCAAGGATTGCAGAATAATATCATTCTGCAGATCCAAGTCTAACTTCACACCGAGCTTCTCAAGCTCTTCCATGTCCTTGATCATCATCAGACAGTGATCTTGGACTGACTGCCCATCACGCATCTTAGCCTTAAAAAGTCATTTCGTGACTTGATACTTGGCTGCGTGACTCTGTTCACCAAACATCTCCTGTAGGTGAGCCAACATTTGGCGAGCAGTCTCGATATCTTCATGTTGGCGCTGGAGCTCATCAGACATCGAGCCCAACATGTAATATCTGGCCTTATTATCTTCGTCTATCCATTTTTCCAGAGACGCTCTCTGTTCAGTGGATGGACGGGCTGGTAAGGTGGGAGGGTCCTGGTCCAATACATGGGTTAACTTCTCGAAACCCAAAATGAATTTTGTAGTTCCTGAGCCAATCTTTATAATTGGGTTCCGGTCAGTCTATGTGTGTCCAGGATACGTGCTAATGGGTTGGACGCAGACATTTTTCTATAGAGAGTCAAAGATTCTAGTTAGATACTGTAATTATGACTTGACCAATTTATTTAGAGATTTTATTTTTAAACAAATTAGCTCCCACTATTTTCTCGGATCCCTACACTCCCTCTGTAGAGATGCAAAAATCTCCATGATTAATGATTTCTAGTGGGTGGTGCGGTCTCACCAACTGACTCATCACCTCACCTAACAGTTATTGGTGATGGGTTAGCCAATGAGTGAACAACTCTTGTTCAATGATTCTCTAATCATGGTGCACCCAAACTTGGTCTCTAATTCATGAATCTCACCGTATCCAAAATATTGATCCACTCCTTAGTTAAGTCAGACCCACCATTTGCACAGATAGACTGGATTCCTAATTGAGTCTCTCACCGTATCCAAAATATTGAGCCCAACTCATCCTCCAGCCCATAGCATCCAATGCCTAATAGACATGGTTGCATCTTTTCGGTGCAACTGAGCCACTGTATCCAGTCGAGAACAATCAACCCCAGGAAAGGGCCCGCACATCTACAATGGTGGAAGACCTCAGACTTAATCTTTTCTTAGGGAGAATTGATTCAGGTCTCATTAAACTAGACTTGTCATAGTCATAACAATTATGACTAACCTAGTGGCATGGGTTAGCTCGGATTATTGACCACCTCAGATCAGAACTGTGTCAACAGATATGGCCAGGTAAGTGAGATCGGTGGAAGGAATATGCCATTAACTCGTACAAGAATGCATTCAGGTCGAGTAGCTTCCAATTAAAAATCAGTCGGTCGTATGTGCCAAACTTACCTTAGACACCAAATTATTGAGCCAGAACCAATTGGGTTAGCCTACAATCCAGACTCTAACCTCTGAGCCTAATTAGGTCTTGCTTGATCGTGACTCGATCTTGACCCAGACTTAATCCTATTAGGCTGGTCAATTTAAGCATTGTTGATCCCATCTAACCAACTCTTGATTCGGTTTGATCAACCGCTTAGACCTAATTGAGCTACCCAAGCCCGAACCCAGTATTATGAATATGTCTTAGATCTAAAATTCTCAATTTTAGATCCTAATTAATATTTCATAATCTTAATTTTTAATTAAGTAGGGTTCATAAACAAAATATGCACAATAAATCCTAGGGTTTCAGGATCTAGGATTTTGCAGAAAGTAAGTTTTGGATTTCTGATTAAGGACGAACACGCAGCACCCCTACACATCATAAGAACACCCCATCGAATGGGAAGGAGAGGGCCTTTAAACCCTTCTTCATTCTTATGATCGGACGGCCAAGAGGAATGCCTTAATCAGGAACATGTAATACTACAAAATAGTTTTAGATCTATATCATATATCTCATATACAAATTAGATCTAATCATGGCATATTTTGCATACATCTCATGTATCGAATCATGCATATTTTCAGATCTAAATTATCTCATAATAATCTAAAAAATTAGATTTAAATTGATCTAATCAAAATAAATTCTAATCTAGACAATTATGTAGAACTATTCTACAACTAGTCTAGACATGCATCAATCATATCTCATATGATATTTAAAATTAAATAATTTTTTATTTATTATTTTTTAGATATTATTATAACTAATTATAATATCAAAAAATAGTAAATAAATAGATCTAAAATATGATTTAATCAAATTAAATTAAAAACATGCAAGACTATTCTATAGAACTATTCTATTTTAGAACTAGTCATGCATATTTTCTAATCTTAGATCCAAATTATTTAATTTTAATTTTTTCTAATTTTAGATCTGATCACATCTCATGTGACATCTAAAATCACTTATTTTCTAATTAAAATAAATTTAAAATTAGATTTAAATACTTTTAGAACCTTGGCTCTGATACCAGTTGAAAGAAAATCCTGATATCGCGGACCAGGTTCATTCAGATCTGATCAGATCAAGAGATATATTTTTTAAAAAAAAATTTTGATCTAAATTAGATCTAAGATGTTTTAGATTTGATTATTATTATTTTAAAAATTAAAATAAAATTAGATAAATTAAATCAGATTTAATTTATCTTGAAGTGGGTAATCCTATTACCCGTTGATGATCCTATAAGCAGCGAAAGGTTCTGGATCAAGCCACGCAAGTGCCTGACCTCTACCGATATTCACTTAGGCTAGATCTAGAGATCCTCTTCTTCTCTATCACATCTCCAAAAATTAGATCTGGATCTGATCTGAAGGATCTTCAAAACTCTTTTCGAAGATCAGCTGTCGTCCTTTGCAGCAGTGCAGCCTTCTAGCTTTTAGTGGCCTTTCTCTCATCTGGATCGCACCAACCAAGCTCCAAAACTCTTTTGGACGTGGAGAGGAGAGGGAGAAGGTGGGTTTTGCATGGAGGAAGAGGGAAGAGATAGCCTTGGGGCATGGGAAATTGTAATTCAATCTTAATTTGAGTTGGGCGCAGGATCATATTTATAGACAATCTGTGATCCAACTCCTCTTCTTCCCAACAATCACAACTCTTTATAAAATAAGATCTAAATCTAATTGGTGGGAATAGAGTCCCCTGGATTCCTCCTTAGAGGGTGCTTAAGACCAGTCAAACTTGGTTCTTAGGAGAACTCTAATCAGAATCCAAAAAGGAGATGCAGTCCCTATCCAACAGGGACTCCTAGGCGCCTCCAACTTGGGCACACACCAAGGGTGGCGTGCAACCTCTTGCTTGCTAGGTTCTGGCAGGGGGACAGGCCCCCACCAACTCTTCAATAGGTGCATGATACGTGGATAGAAGTCAAAGTGTCAATGGTCAATATTTGACCAGTCAAAGGTAGACTTTTGACCAAAGTTAAAGAATGAGAAATGGCAGGTGATCAAAAATGATAGGTAATGTCTTACAAAATAAGACAATCTTTTTTGACTTGAACAACCTCCAGTCAGACCATATGAAGGCCTTTGATTGAGCACAAACTCCTCTAGCTCAGACAGGATAACTTATTTATGATAGTAAAAGAAGAACATTAGGTTTAATCGAGTGCTAGCACGATTTTCTTGAACCTAATTGAATCTCATTCAGATCAATTGAACTGGATCAGTTCAATTGATGATCACCAGATTCAAACCCTTATTTGTATGATCCAATTAGGTTCAGTTCTATATGGTAATGGGATATGTCATGATCTCTATCATCGACATCATCGAAACTTCTTTTGATGGATCAGAACTCTTCTGATTCGAACAGCTAGAATGATCGATCATCTAAATCATTCTAATTGCTCCCAAAATCCACCAATGACACCTAGCAGTATATGGTGGCAACCCATCAGAGCTGAATGCGAACCTCTTGGTGCAGCTATTTGTGTGATTAAGTTCTTCTATCTTGAGCCCCGATCAGATTAGGATTAAGGTAAACTCGTCAAACCCTAGTTTCTGTCATATGATGTAACCATTCGATTCAAGTCCAATGTGAAAATCATAATAGAAACTCTTTCTATTATTTCACTCTGCCATGGCCATGGACTTCTGGACTTGATTCTCATGATCATCATAGGGCTGCTCCTCTACCACCGAGGTAGATAGATTCCATCTTGATGCTATCCAGTTTCTACAATAAACATGCTATAGCCAACATACACCTCAAGGTTCCATATGGCTAGGAGATCGAGTAATGGTGTAGTCAAACTATAACACCCTCAAGGTGAACTGTCGATGCACCTTAGGTCAAAGAACCAGACACACTACTGCAGCATCGAGTCAGTCATCGACGAGAAGGTAGACTTCCTAATGACTACTCGAGGTGGTCACACTCAGTGCCCTCATTCTCTAATGAGTATCTGTACTCTCGCTCCGATGTCTCCACACCGTAGACTCAAGACTCATCTACTAAAGAGAAATAATTGTACACCAACCTTCCGGATCAATCACCATCCTCATGATGATCCTATGGTCGGGAGAATTTTATGAGTTAATAATGATTATTCATGTCTTAAATTTTCAACTCTTGAAAATATGAATTATCATTACCATTAACTCAAAGAATGTATCACAGATACTAAATATATATATGATAGAAAATAATCCATTTTATTGATATTAGTCAAAATTATAATTTTGCCCCTAGAAGTGTATTATAAGTGTCAGCCAATTCTGGCTTCTAGGGCATATATATCTAACAGATACCTAGTCAGATATCTCCAGGACATCATCCTCTAACTCGCTACTGATCATTGCTATAGTAGCCCTCGTTCGATCCCTAAGCTATGGATAATCTTTGACACGATGCCCCAACTCATCGCACCGTAGCATCTGATCTTACTTTGGTCCCTCATCTTCGACCTGGATCGTCCTCCTTGTGATCCTCTGTCACTTCATCTACTGCCTTCTGCTCCTCTAGAAATCATCAAAGCCGAGCTGCCGCCATCTAAGCTCAAAGCTGGGTTCTTTCTTCTGAGAATCTCATTCTGAAGTATTATTGCAGTGACTTCATCCATTTTGATAGTACTTTTTTTTCACTAGAAGAGCAGTCACCTAGGACTCATACAAAGAGAGGAGTGACACTTGCAAGACCAACGCTTTGGTCTTCTCCTCAACTTTTTTGCCAATACTGAGAAGATCGATGAGGATCTTCTGAAAGTTGGATAGATGCTCCCACACACTCTGACCTTCGTCCATCCATAGCTGGTAGAACTATATCCAAAGGAATAGCGTGTTGGTGAGTGACTTCATCATTTACAACTTCTCGAGCTTCGACTACAATATCATCGAAAAAATCTCATCAAGCACATGGATCACCACATCATCCGCTAGATACGAATGGATTTTGCTCACTGCCTGTATCTAGATCTGCTTTCAATCCTTCATCTTCATGGTAGCTGGCATCTCGTCGTTCAAGAGAGCATTGATCAATCCATATTAGATGAGGACATCCTTTATCCTTACTTGCCATAAGAAGAAATTGCCCTTTCCATCAAATCTATTGATCTCCATCTTGATTGTAATTATCTTCTCCATATTTTTTAATCTCTATCCACTACTGCAATCTGCGCTCTAGTACTATCTGGCTCTAATACCAATTAATTGGGATATCAGCTACTCTGATATCACTTGTTAAAAATCTAGTACCGGTGAATTGCAATAGAAAAAAAGAAGAAAATAAAATAAGAAAGCAATCAAGTACGTGGATCAACTGAAGGGCTCACCTCCATGGGGTATACAAAGCTTCACTATGAGAGAGAAAATCAAATAATACAAGAGGAACTTACCACTCTACCTTTATATAAGAATCTCTCAATAAGAAGTCCTAAAATTTTTATAAATTTTTTTTGAAATCTCTCAAGAAGTCTTTTAGTACCTTCGAAACACCGTCAGCTTTCCAACGCAATAAACGATTTATCAATCGGAGTTATATAGACTCCAGAAACTCAAAAATAGTATTCTTGTAAGAAATCTAGTCCTAAACATACTCAAAATCGTATCTGGACCATCTGATCATGATCAGCTCCCTCCTAGGCCATCGGATTACACAACAGTAGTCTTGATCTGGCTTGAATTGATCTCAAAGCATTAGATCATGATCGAAAGCTCTCCCAGCAATCGGATCGTGCAAAAAAGAGGGCCATCATGCAGATCAAGGCCAGATCGAATCCCAACCATTCGATCATGACCGGCTCTACTCTGAGCTATCCGATCATGATCGATCCATGGAATAGTGCTATGGATCATGCAAAATGGCCTAAAAATGCCTAATTGGTCCATGCAGGCACCCATGAGCCAATAGTCCATGGTGGACCGCGCTCCACCGCATGGGCTAAGCGCTCGTGCGGCCCACTCCCGTGCGGCCCACACATGGCCCCCATAAGCGCTCGCACTCCCGACCGGCCCAGTGTGCAACTGGCCCAATGCTGCCATGTGTGGCCAGTTTTGGGCCACACCACTGCTGTCCGACACCATCGATGGGTCCCTCCGACAAGTCCGAAGGTCGGCTACCCTGCTCTAACCTTCTTTCATGCGTATCTTCTCCATCTGAACTCCATTGGATTGTTCTTAGGCTCGTTGGACTCCATTCATCGTTCTAGATCTTACTATAGACTTATTATAGAAGAATTCAAGATGCTTTTCTCAACAACATATTTAAAATGGACCAGACGAAGATGTCTGCATTCTTTCTTAGGAAAATTATTAGCCTCTCCCATAATTCATCCCCTAAAGAAGATCCGACTTGAATAGTCTTGGTCGGGTCGTCTTCATAGCAGGGGACTGTTGTGAGCAACTTTGTAGGTTCTCCTTGATTTTCCTCCATTTTCTGATCAAGTCGATCAATAAAAAGAGCTTCAATTGATTATTCCCCTTTAGCACTATCAAGTAACATTATCGAGCCAACTGTTAATCTCCTCTTATTTCTCCGATGCCATTCTTCGTTGAAAATCATACGAGTAAGTTGTATGTTGAGATGATTTTCCAAAGTGAATTTAATATGGGTCATCCCAAAATAACGTTGTAGACAGAAGGAACTCGGACGATGAGGAAGTTGAATTGTACGATAGATTGTCGAGGAGGTTGTCTAATAGTAACCGAAAGCTCTATTTCTCCTTCTACTTTAACCAAATCGCCTGTGAATCTGACTAAGAAACTATTAATAGGTTTTAGTCAGTCAGTGGAAACGTACATTCAGGAGAAAGTATCATAGAAAATCATGTCGGCTGAACTTTCATTTCAATAAGATATCGCTTTACATCGTAATTAGCTACTGTCATTAATACAACAACACCATCATTATAAGGGGTTTGAACTCTCTGAGAGTCTTCTTCAGTAAAAATAATGTTGTCGTATGTCCATCGACATTTGGAGGAGCTTTCTGAATCTTCTCCCCCCCGAAATCTCGATCCTACCAAGATCATGTTGATCACGCTCACTAAAGGTTGAGTGTGAGTTTCTACCTGAGGAAGTGGCTACAACGAACTAGTGGATAATTGCACAAGCCATCTCTAAAGGTATTTGCCAAGATATTTTCTTCTTAGGAGGGTCCCAATCTCGTTCTTAAGCTGGATGCACTCTTTGGTATCATGATCATGGTCACGATGGAACTGGCAATAGCGCTTCCTATCATGAGATGCAAGCTACAACTTCATCAACTAAGGCCGTCGAAGATAACCGTCTCCTTCTATTTTCATGAGAATCTATGCACAAGGGATGGTTAGTATGGTATAATAATCATACATGTTACCAAAGCTTTTAGGCTTCGAATTTTGTCGAGAAGGAGGGGCCTCTCTGTCGATGGGTGTTTGGCTAGGTCCCAAAGAAACTCCTTCTTTATCTTTTTCTTCTAACCTTTGCCTTCCAATTGGCACCAGTCAGTTGCACCTTCTTCAGTGCGAATGTATTTTTGCATGCCGTCGAGGAGCTCAGCATATGTACAAGGGGCATTTTTATCCAGGAAGTAGGTGAACCTGGAGCTTCATAATCTCCTTTTCATGGCCACGATAACCGTAGATTGATCAAGGTCTTGGACCTCAAGGGTGGTTGTGTTTAAACGTGCCACGAAATCTTTCAAAGACTCTCTATCTTATTGTCTGATAGAAAAAAGGCTATCAGAAAATCATGGTATCTTTCGATTAGTTCCAAAATGGGCTATGAAGAGTCATTTGAATTGCTTGAATGAATGGATACTCTCCTATTGAAGTCTAGAGTACCATGTTCGAGCAGTCTTCCGGAGGATAGCCAAAAAAGCAATGTAAAGAAGGGCATCAGATGCTCCTTGGATGAGCATCAAAATCTTGTAGCTTGCTAGATAGTCAAGAGGGTCGGTGGAGCCATCGTATGATTCCATCTACGGCATTTTGAACTGACTAGAAATTGGTTCCTCAAGAATATGGTGAGAGAAAGGTGGTTGGATACTGACACCATAGTCGACGGTAAGATTTTTGACTATTCACCTGGAGCTGCTCTAGGCGACAATCAAATTCCTCCAGCTTACAATCATATTCATCCAGACATTATTGGAATTCATCGGGATGCTTAGAGAATCCAGGGGTGGATCCTTCATCAAAAGGACTGGAGGATGATCGTGGCCTCTTTTCTTTATAAGAGACCCATCAAGGAGAAGAGAATTCGTGATTGTTGGAGTAAGATAGTAGAGCATGCTGGAAATCCGTTGAAGGCAATCCTCGGATAGATCGGTGACCCATCCATCAGGAATGTCGAGTTGAGTGATGTGAGGGGAAACGAGATCGACGATTATGTCGGGAGGGCAAATCATGCAATGCCAATTCCTTTGGCTATGGTTGATATTACTGCTGTTGGAGGTTATGGACAGCCTCTATTAAAATTTTCATTTGCTGCGTTATAGCAATCGTTGTTGTTGTTCTAGTGTCACCACCGATTATGAAATATTAGAGTCTTCTAGGATCGTCGGCGGTGTGGCATGGTGTGATGAACGTCGTGCAAAACTAGTTGAAGCACCTTGAGCTCTTATTTTTGCCATAGTGATTGTTTGGGAGGGAGTTCAAACTCAGATCTTTCCCCTTCTTGGCACGTCAATCTTTTGTCGTCTTTCTCTGATGGGCCAACAGGCCAGGAATTGAGGGGTGCACCTGTGTGATGGATGGTAGGAAAATTGCAAAGGGAGAAGTCCTCTCATCGGAAGTTGTTCAGTAGGGGACCCTCCAATGATTAAGTCAATCTAAGAAAGGAAATAGCTTAGTATGACAAAGACAAGAGCTAGAGTTTGTATATATAAAGCTTACCAGGTTCCCTTAGCTTACCGGTATTTATAGGATAAGAAATATCGTTACTGTGTAATCCTTATCCCTGAATATTCGGGATGTGGGGATTATGGTATTTAAGGGGCGGTTACCTCATTAATTATCATTAGTATGGAATAATGGGCCGCTCATAGGCGATTATTACATGCCACATTCAAGAATAGTTAATATCCTTATCTGATAACTATCATGGATTCTGCTAATCGGCAGGATTTCGAGGATGTAGTCAGTCGAGTACCAAATTCTATCGAGTAATAGCTTATCAGATGCCGAATATCTCCAAGAAGTTAGACTAAGTCGGCTTAAAACCAACTAGGTTGGGCTTCTATCATTTAGTCGGCGGAGACCCAAGTAGATAGTCGGTTGAACACCGACTAATCAAGGAGATGTTCTACTAGGGGACAAATATCTTTCCACAAGTTGGTTAAACATTGACTAAGACATATCAATCATCATTAATTCGGCGAGAAACCACCTGAGATGGTTGGCAAAACCTTCTTGGTTCTAATCGGTCATTTGCCAATTGAGATTCTTTAATCTGATCAGTTGGGCCGATTTTCAGCAGCCTTTTTGAATTGCGATCGAGAGAAGAGCAACCATCTTGAAATTAGTTGGTCTTATGATGAATAAGAAAGGTTGTCGGCTAGACGATGAGGATCTTTCCCAACAAGTATTAAGAGATCTTTGTTAATCATATATTAGGAAAAACAAATTTAGCATATGCAAAGGCTAATTTTCGATACTCTATCACCAAGGCATGGTCAAAAAAGAGTAGAATACATCCTCGAGCTATAGGAGACACACATAAACCTTTGAAATCAGTAAGCTAATCTAAACCCTCAAAAGTTGGATGTAAAAATGCATAACTTAAGGTGCTAAAAAGACAAATTAATGATGGTTATAGCTCTCTAATTTGGAGAAGAAAGGCCTTTCTTCTAAACAAGTGGATTGTAGAGTCTTTTAAATGCCTCATCATTTTATGATTCACTTAACTCAGATATCTAATACAAAAATGCTTTTAGATGCCTTCATGTGATTTTCTTACTAAGAAACATAAAGATAGATGCCACCAACATACCTTTTTTCTTTTTACGGATAAGTGACATATTAAGAAGAGAAGCTAGAGGAATCCTCAATTAATAAGACCTTCCTGATGCAATAGGCTTAGAGGAGATATCAATTTATTTGGTTTAATCTAGTGATTACAGCTTCTTATAACATCAAGATATATCAATGACTCATTTATACCAATTGTTGAGTTTATACTGTTAACACTGTAATTAATTTTGATGATGTTAAAAGTATTTGAATATAAATTATAATTACTAATAATACTTTCGAGAGTGAATATAGGATTTCTTGTAATACTCAAAGGTTGATTATATTCAAAGAAGTTCTCTCAAATTTAAGTGATTTTATATTCCCAAGTCAAAGATTTAAGTTTTTGAAGAAGAAAAAAAAGTTTGGCATGAAAAAATTTGATAAAGGAAGGTCTAGTCTAGAAAGACTTCTCAACAATTCAAATATTAAGTTTGAGAAGGTAAATCTAATTTAGAATATGTTTGAACAAAGAAAAATACTTAAAATCAAAGAAAATTAATTTTGGCATGCATGGCACGTCTTTGAGTCGATGATAAAAAAAATTTAGGCAATCCAATCTTAGTTTAAGAAAAAATTAGATGATCTTCCTTAGCCGACCAAGTTTCTATATGAGCTGACCAAGATAGGATCATAGTTGACTCATCTATTTGGATAGTTGACTCAATCTCAGACTTAAGATGAAGATAGAAAATTAAAATTTTAAAAATTCTTCTAAGTCGACCATAAAAATAATATAGTTGATCAAGATTGGAGCTTAGCCAACTCACAAGAATAAGATAGCTAACTCTGTCTTAGAGACAAGAATATAGAAAGAAGTAAAAGTTCACAAGTTCTCTGAGTTGATCCAGAAAGTCAGTTAATTGACAAAATCATGAATATTAGCCAATTAAAAAAAATTTTGAGTCGATCCAGTCTCAGATAGATCGAATATATAAAAAATAGAAAAATTTGCATCTACTCCTGAGCCATCTCAGAGTTTCACTTAGTCGACTCAATAGTTCAGGTTAGCTGACTAAGAGCTTGAATGAGCCGACTCATAGAATTCTGACAGAATAATGGCTAGTTTTCAAAATTATTTTAAACAATCATATTTTATTTATAATGACTATTTTCAAGCTTCCAATGGCTAAAGCATTAATTACATATATTTTTTAGGCCATAAAAGGGAAGAATTCAAATCGAGAACCAAGTATTGAAGGCTATTGAATTTTATTAGAGATAAATGGGCTTTTAATTCTCACCATCCCATAATTACTCATAAAAAAAGAGAGAGAGAAAGAATGCATTGAATTCAGCCAACAACTACGGAGCAAGAGAATTCAAGTTTTCATCAATCCTCTCTTAAACATTCAAGAAAGAAGTCAAAGCAATTCAAGAGCTCAACCCAACTTCTTCAAGAGTTTTAAGAGTTTATTGTTTATGTTTTAAATTCTTATATATCTTTCTTTAAACTATTATGACCAGTTTTTTGGAAAATAAACTTAGGTTTTCAAGGGTTGGTCCAAGTCATAAATTAGATATCATAAGATTTTGATTAGTGAACCAGTGAAAACAACAGGATCAATTATGAGTTCTAAAAAATAATCGATTATAAAATTTTATTTAGTGAGCTAGAAAAAATCAATTGAATTAGATTGTGAATCCATGAAAATAATCGAACTATAATCCTGTGATGTTATAATTGAAATTTCAAAGTAGGCTAACTTGGAGGATAGACATAGCTGCTAAGTTGAGCACCGAACCATCATAAATTTTTTGTATTTATGATTGTATTTTTATGTTTATATTTAATCTTCTACTATATATTTATTTTCTGCTAAGTACTTCACAAACATATTTAAATTTGTTATTGGATACAAATTCTTCAAATAATTTTTAAGAAACTCAATTCACCACTCCTCTTAAGTTCCACCTCTAGAAAATAAGTGGTATCAGAATGGATACTCAACCCAATTGATCCAACCATCAAGAGTTAAAGATCAATGATAACTCTAATTGGCACATCCTTGGTTGAAGGCCAATCAACCAATAGACCTCTACTTTTTGATGGCACAAATTATACATACTAGAAGGCATGAATAAAAATTTTTATTTAAACACACAAGATTATAATATATGGAACGTCATAGTTAATGGACCTCACATACCTATTGTTATGATTGATGGTATGCCTTCTCCCAAACTATAAAAAGATTGAAATGATTTAGATAAAAGATTATCTTAATTAAATGCTAAAGCAATGAATATTTTAGATTATGCTCTAGATGTAAATGAATTTGATAAAATTTCTATATACATATCTACAAAAGAAATTTTAGATAGATTAGAAGTTATCCATGAGGGTACTAATTAAGTTAAAGAATCATAAATTAACATGCTTATATATAAACATGAATTATTTAAAATAAAATCTAGTGAAAGTATTACTACTATATTTACTAAATTTATTGATATTATAAATGGTTTGAAAAGTCTCAGTAAGGACTATACTAACAGTAAGCTAGTTCATAAAATTCTTAGGTCATTGCTAAAAAAATAAAAAACTAAGATAACTATGATCTAAGAAGCTAAAGATCTCAACAAATTATATTTGAAAGAACACATCGACTTACTTATGACTCATGAGTTGAGCATGAACCAAAATGTGAAAGAAGAGGCAAAGAAGAGAAGAATAATTACTTTAAAATTGATGACCAATGAAGATGATACATCGAAGGAATCTGATGATAATGATGAAATAGCCATGATCACTAGAAGATTTAAAAGATTTATGATAAGAAAAACGTATGCTCCAATGAAGAGAGTCTTTAGTAGGGGAGATGGAAACAAAGAAAAGGACAAGAAAAAAGAAAAAAAGTAACCGGTGGTGTGCTATGAATATAAGAAATCTAGATACTTTAGAATCGATTGCCCACTTCTTCAAGCTTTAAAAAATTTAGAAAGAAAGTAATGATGGCTACTTGGAATAATGATAAATGTTCTAGCTCCAAAGAAGAAGAAGAATCAAAAAAAAAAAGCAAACTTTTGCCTCATGGCACCCGGGGATAAGATAAATATTGATAATTCAAATAATTTTACTTTTGAAAAGTTGTATGATATCTTTTATGAGTTGTTTGATGATTTTAAAAGATTATATTTTTAAAATAAAGAACTTAAAAAGTTAAATCACTCCTTGACTGAAGAAAAAGAAAACTTTCAAAAAGAAAAAGAGAATCTTTTGAAAAAGAAAAATGATTAGATTGAAAGGAATGAAAATTTTTAGAAAAAGTTAATAAATTAAAATAAATTATTGACAAGTTTACTCTTAGCTTACAAAATCTGTAAATGCTTTTAGAAAAACAAACAATTATCTTTGACAAGGCTGGCCTAGGATTTAATACTTCAACTAAACAAAAATTTCTAAAAATATATTTGTAAAACCTATATTTGAGAGGAATGACATTACATGTTTCAAATGCAATAAAATTAGATATAAATTTATTAATTATAATATATTTAAACTTAGAAATGCTAAAGTGAAATAAATTTAGATTTTAAAAGAAACCATCCTAATTAATCTCAAAGGATCGAAGAAAGCTTGGGTATTTCAAAAGACTTGATCCGTATTTTGCAAATGTGCATGACATCCCTTGAGACAAAAAAAAAATGATATTTAGATAGCAGATGCTCAAGACATATGATGGAAGATAAATATTAATTTATCTCTCTTAAAGATGGAGGAATTATTACATTTAAA
The DNA here is from genome assembly GCA_006176705.1 of Cocos nucifera. Classification (NCBI taxonomy): domain Eukaryota; kingdom Viridiplantae; phylum Streptophyta; class Magnoliopsida; order Arecales; family Arecaceae; genus Cocos; species Cocos nucifera. Next base: position 589,333 of record QRFJ01001219.1, read on the forward strand.
GACAATGGTAAAGATAAAATTATTAGTCTTGATAATATATAGATCATTCCTACCACTTACATTAAAAATGTCTTGCTTGTTGATGGTTTAATGCATAATTTATTTAGTATAAGTCAATTATTGATGATTTAATGTTCTCCCGAGTCGATTATGAAAATGAGATAGCTGATGAAGACATGAACTTAGCTGATCACTCAAAGAATGAAATAGTTAACTCAGTCTTAGAGGCAGAGAAATACAAAAAGCAATAAAAATTCACAAGTTCTCTAAGCCAATCCAAAAAACAAGTTAGCTGACCAAGTCATGGAGTTAGCTGGCAAAAAAGGTACCTAAGCTGATCGAATCTCAGGCAAACAGAATGAATAGAAAAGTAGAAAAAAATTTATATTTATTTTTGAGCTAATCCAGAGTTTCACTTAGTCGAATTGGTACTTCATGTTAGTTGATTAAGAGTTTAGATGAGCTGATTCATAGATTTCTGATAGAATAATAGCTAATTTTTTATATTATTTTAAATAGTCATATTTTGTATCAAACAACTATTTTTGAGCTTTTAATGGCTAGTACATTAATTCCAACCATTTTTGAGACCATAAAAGTGAGGAATTAAAATAAAGAACTAAGAAATTAAATTTATTGGACAAAATATTCATGCTATTGAATGAAACAAAAAGAGAAAGATGAAGGATATTCAAAGAGCTTTCCATTTCCACCTTCCCGTATTTACTCAATTCAAAAGAGAGGAAAGTGTGTACTTAATTGAGCCAGCAACTACTGAGTAAAAGCATTCAAGTCTCTATCAATCCTCTGTTAAACATTCAAGAAAGAAGTCCAAACAATTCAAGAGCTCAACAACTCTAACTTTCTCAAGAGTTTAAAGATTTTATCCTTTATGCTTTAAATTCTTGTATATCTTTTTTTATCTATTGTAACAAGTTTCTTGGAAAAGAAACTTAGGTTTTAAGGGTTGGTACAAGCCATAATTGGATGTTGTAATTGAAGAAAAATCCTGATTTTCCAGATCAGGTTCGTTCAGATCTGATCAGATCAAGAGATATATTTCAAAAATTTTTCTCTTTGATCCTAATCAGATCTGAGATATTTTAGATCCGATTATTATTATTTTAGAACTAAAATAAAATCTAGATAAATTAAATCAAATTTAATTTTCCTTAATATGGGTAATCCTATTACCCATCGATGATCCTGTATGCAACGGAAGGTTCTGGATCTAGCCACGCAAGTGCCTAGCCTCTATCGGTATCCACTCGGGCTGGATCTAGAGATCCTCTTCTTCTCTATCATGTCTCCAAAAATTAGATCTGGATCTGATCTGGAGGATCTTCAAAACTCTTTTCAAAGATCAGCAGTCGTCCTTTGCAGCAGTGCAGCCTTCTAGCTTTCAGTCACCTTTCTTTGATCTGGATCGCACCAACCAAGAACCAAAACTCTTTTGGACATGGAGAGGAGAGGGAGAAGATGCTTTGGCATGAAGGAGGAGAGGAGAAAAGGCCTTGGGGCATGGAGAATTGTGATTGCTTTCAATTACTCTTTAAGTTGGGTGCAGGGTCATATTTATAGACTAAGCGTGATCCAACTCCTTTTCTTCCCAACCAATCATAATTCTTTGTGAAATCAGATCTAAATCTGATTGGTGGAAATAGAGTCCCCTGGATTCCTCCTTAGAGGGCACCTAAGACCAGTCAAAGTTGGTTCTTAGGAGAACTCTAATTGGAATTTAAAAAGGAGATGGAGTCCCTATCCAACAGGGACTCCTGGGCGCCTCTAGCTTGGGTGCATGCCTAGGGTGGCGTGCACCCTCCTCCTTGCTAGATTTTGGTGGGGGGATAGGCCTCCACCAGCTCTCCAATAGGTGTGTGACATGTGGATAGAAGTTAAAGTGTCAATGGTCAACATTTGACCAGTCAAAGGTAGACTTTTGACCAAAGTCAAAGAATAAGAAATGGTAGGTGACCAAAAATGGTAGGTAATATCTTACAAAATAAGACAACCTTTTCTAACTTGGACAACCTCCAGTTAGACCATATGAAGGCCTCTGATTGAGCATAAACTCCTTTGGCTCAGTCAGGACAACTTATTTTTGATAGCAAAAGAAGAACGTTAGGTTCAATCGAGTGCTAGCACGATTTTCTTAAACCTAATTGAATCTCATTCTAATCAATTGAACTAGATCAATTCAATTGATGATCACTAGATTCAAACCCTTGTTTGTGTGATCCAGTTAGGTTCAATTCTATATGGTAATGGGATATATCATGATCTCTATCATCGACATCATCGAAACTCCTTTCGATGGATCAAAACTCTTCTGATTCGAACAGCTAGAATGATCGATCATCTAAATCATTCTAATTGCTCCCAAAATCCACCACGGACACCTAGCAGTATATGGTGGCAACCCATCAGAGCTGAATGCGAACCTCTTAGTGCAGCTACCTGTGTGATTAAGTCCTTCTATCTTGAGCTCCGATCAGATTAGGGTTACGGTAAACTCGTCAAACCCTAGTTTCTGTCATATGATGTAATCATTCGATCAAGTCCAATGTGAAAACCTAAAAAGAAACTCTTTCTATTATTTCACTCTGCCATGGCCATGGGCTTTAGGACTTGATTCTCATGATCATCATAGGGCTGCTCCTCTAGCACCGAGGTAGATAGATTTCATCTTGATGCCATCCAGTTCCTACAATGAACATGCTATAGCCAACATACACCTCAGGGTTCTGTATGGCTAGGAGACCGAGTAATGGTGTAGTCACTATAACACCCTCAAGGTGAACTACCGATGCACCTCAAATCAAAGAACCAGACACACTACTGCAGCATCGAGTCAGTCATTGACGAGAAGGTAGACTCCCTAATGACTACTCGAGATGGTCACGCTTAGTGCACTCGTTCTCTAATGAGTATCTGTACTCTCGCTCCGATGTCTCCACACCGTAGACTCAAGACTCATCTACTAAAGAGAAGTGATTGTACACCAATCTTTCGGATCAATCACCATCCTCGTGATGATCCTATGGTCGGAAGCATTTTATGAGTTAATAATGATTATTCATGTCTTAAATTTTCAACTCTTGAAAATATGAATTATCATTACCATTAACTCAAAGGATGTATCACAGACACTAAATACACATATATGATAGAAAATAACCCATTTTATAAATATTAGTCAAAATTATAATTTTGCCCCAAGAAGTGTATTACAAGTGTCTGCCAATTCTAGCTTCTAGGGCACATATATCTAACAATCTTCCACTTATCCTAAAGTCAATTGGCTACAAGTCTAAGTCCCATCTTCTGAAGGTGGGCTTCGATCTTCTGCTAGCCCAACGGCTTTATAAGTGGGTCTGCCACATTATCTACGGAGTTGACTCTCTTGACCTCGACGTAACCCTTCTCGAGGTAATCGCGGATGAGATGGTATCGCTGCTCAATGTGCTTGGATTTTTGGTGAGACCTCGGCTCCTTAGCGAGGGCTATGGCGCCATTGTTGTCGCAGTATAGAGGAATGGCATCTGATGGCATTACTCCTATTTCTGCAGCAAACTTTTTGCACCAAAATGCTTTCTTTGCAGCCTCTGATGCAGTGATATATTCTGCTTCCATGGTGGAATCTACTATCATGGTTTGCTTGGAATTCTTCCAGCTGACAACACCACCATTGCACATAAATAGACTCTTGGATGTCGACTATCGATCATTTATGTCAAACATGAAATCCGAGTCTATGTATCCCTGGACTTGGAGTTCTTCATTACCAAAGACCAACATCATATCCTTAGTTCTTCTCAAGTTCTTAAGGATACATTTCATAGAAGTCCAGCGTTCTTCACCTGGATTTGACTGATATCTGCTTGTGACACTCACAGCACTGGCTATATCAGGTCGTGTACATAACATGGCATACATGAGGCTCCCTATTGCAGAAGCATAAGGGATCTTGCTCATGCGTTCTATTTCCTCAGGTGTGCTGGGGCACATCTTCTTAGAAAGATGAATACCATGTCTGAAGGATATTAATCCCCTTTTAGAGTTTTTCATACTAAACCTCTTTAATACTTTCCCTATGTACATCTTCTGTGAAAGTCCTAGCATCCTATTCGGTCTATCCCTATAGACCTTAATTCCTAGAATAAAGGATGCTTCGCCTAGGTCTTTCATGGAGAATTCCTTGGACAACCATAATTTGACTGTTATCATCATGGGAATATCATTCCCAATAAGGAGGATGTCAACCACGTACAGTACGAGGAAGACAACAGCGCTCCTACTGATCTTTTTGAAAATACACGATTCATCTTCATTTTTGATGAAACCAAATTTTTTGATCACATCATTAAAATGAGTATTCCAACTCCGAGATGCTTGCTTAAGTCCATATATGGATCTTTGCAGCTTGCAAACCTTGTGATCAGTATCACTAGATGTGAAACCTAGCGGCTGTTCCATATGGATATCTTCCTCAAGATATCCATTTAAGAATGCCATTTTCACATCCATTTGCCATATTTCATAATCGAAATAGGCAACAATGGCAAGCAATGTGCGGATGGATTTTAGCATAGCTACTGGGAAAAAGGTATCCGATAGTCAATGCTTTCGCGTTGACTATAACCTTTTGCCACTAGTCTAGCCTTGAATGTCTCCACATTCCTATCTGCACCAATCTTTCTCTTGAAGATCTATTTACACCCAATAGGTACTATACCTTCAGGTGGATCTACCAAAGTTCAAACTTGATTTGAGTGCATCGAGTCAATTTCTGACTGCATTGCCTCTAGCCATTTCTCGGAGTCAATGTCTGATATCGCCTCATTATAGGTTTTGGGATCATCACGATGAGCACCATTGCCTATGAGGAACGTTTTCTCTACTTTCTCTGAAATAATACCTAAGTATCTTTCAGGGGGACGGAAAACTCTTTCCGATCTACGAGGTGGAGGAGGTAGTATTTTTATTGGCTCAATCTGATTTGATTCCAATTGGTCCTTAGCTCATTGCACTTGTGAGACTTTCTTGTTAAGCTTAATCTGCTTTCCAATGCCGCTATCTTGAATAAACTATTTTTTAAGAAAGATGGCATGACGACTTACAATCACATTGTGGTCTTTTGGAATGTAGAAATAGTATCCTAATGACTCTTTAGGATATCCTATGAATCGAGCTCTGAAAGACCTAAACTCTAACTTATCCGCTTATTGTCTTTTGACATGAGCCGGACAATCCCAAATTTTGAGATAACTCAGACTTGGTTTCTTACCGTGTCATATCTCATATGGTGTGGTAGGAACGATTTTAGAGGGAACCCTATTCAGTAGATAAATTAAAGTTAACAATGAATGTCCCCAAAGAAAATCAGGGAGGTCTGTGAAGCTCATCATGGATCGAACCATATCCAATAGGGTCCGATTTCTCCGTTCTGAAATTCCGTTGAGTTGAGATGTTCCTAGTGGAGTCCATTGAGAGACTAGCCATTATCCTTAAGATAGTTTAGAAATTTTTGGCTAAGGTATTCACCTCCTCGATCTGATCGAAGAACCTTAATGGATTTTCCAGTTTGTTTTTCTACTTCATGTCTGAATTCTTTGAACTTTTCAAAAGCTTCAGACTTATGTCTCATAAGATACATATGCCCATACCTAGACAGATCATCGGTAAAGGTAATGAAGTAGACAAAATTATCTCTAACCAGCACATCAAATGGGCCGCACACTCTGTATGTACTAGGGCTAGGAGATCTGTGGCCCACTCCCCATGTCCAACGAAAGGGAGTTTAGTCATTTTGCCTTGGAGACAAGATTCGCAAGTTGGATATGACTCAAAAGTCAATGGACTCAATAGTCCATTTATCTCCAATTTATTGATCCTATCTTTTGCTATATGACCTAATCTTAGGTGCCATAGATATCTGTCATTTCGACTATCCCTAGATCGTTTCGCATTCACGTTTTGCTCGATAGTTAGAACAGGTACATCAATATGTAGCTGATAAAGATCATTAATAAGAAAACCATTTGCAATTTTATTTCTTTCATAAAGAATGTTACAATGGTCCTTAAAGAAGGTAATCACATAGCCTTCTAGTGCTAAGCATGAAACAGAAATCAAATTCCTGCTAGCTGCAGGCACATAATAATAGTCTTTCAAAACTAAGTCTAAATCAGATGGTAATCGAAGAGGGTATGTTCCTACAGCTACTGCAGCAACTCTTGCTCTATTACCAATGCGTAGGATCAAGTCTCCATCCCTCAACCTCCTGCTATCCTCAAGACCCTGCATGGAAGTGCACAGATGAGCACTAGAGCCAGAGTCAAGCATCCAACTAGATGCAGAAGAAACCGTAACGTTGGACTCAATAACGAGCATACCTCCAGAAGGACCTTCTTTCTTATTCTTCAGGGTGGCCAGGTAAATAGGGTAGTTTTGCTTCCAATGGCCAACGCTGTTGCAATGGAAATACTTTCCTTTGACATCGATCTTTTTTCTTCGGTTCTGCCTTCTTCTTCTTGGTTCCTTCCACCTTTTGCTTTTTCGCAGACTTCTTTTTCTTTCCATAAGAGTTTCTTTTGGAAAAAGTCCATTCCATAGCAAGAACTGAGCCTTTAGAACCTTTCATAGAAAGCTCAGCGGTGACCAGCATATTCATTAATTCGGCCAAAGAATTTTGAAGTTTATGCATGTGGTAATTCATGATGAATTATTCATATGCAGCAATCAAGGATTGCAGAATAATATCATTCTGCAGGTCTAAGTCTAACTTCACACCGAGCTTCTCAAGCTCTTTCATGTCCTTGATCATCATCAGACAGTGATCTTGGACTGATTGCCCATCAGGCATCTTAGCCTTAAAAAGTCATTTCGTAACTTGATACTTGGCTGTGCGACTCTGTTCACCAAACATCTCCTGTAGGTGAGTTAATATTTGGCGAGCAGTCCCGATATCTTCATGTTGGCACTAGAGCTCATTAGACATCGAGTCCAACATGTAATATCTGGCCTTATTATCTTCGTCTATCCATTTTTCTAGAGATGCTCTCTGTTCAGTGGATGGACGGACTGGTAAGGTGGGAGGGTCCTGGTCCAATACATGGGTTAACTTCTCAAAATCCAAAACTATTTATAGTTCCTGAGCCAATCTTTATAATTGGGTCCGGTCAGTCTATGTGTGTCCAGGATACATGCCAATGGGTTGGACGCAGGCATTTTTTTGTAGAGAGTCAAAGATTCTAGTTAGATACTGTAATTATGACTTGACCAATTTATTTAGGGATTTTATTTTTAAATAAATTAGCTCCTATAATTTTCTCGGATCCCTACACTCCCTATGTAGAGATGCGAAAATCTCTACGATTAATGATTTCTAGTGGGTGGTGCAGTCTCACCAACTGACTCATCACCTCACCTAACAGTTATTGGTGATGGGTTAGCCAATGAGTGAACAACTCTTGTTCAATGATTCTCTAATCATGGTGCACCCAAACTTGGTCTCTAATTCATGAATCTCACCGTATCCGAAATATTGATCCACTCCTTAGTTAAGTCAGACCCACCATTTGCATAGACTGGGTTCCTAATTGAGTCTCTCACCATATCTAAAATATTGAGCCCAACTCATCCTCTGACCCATAGCATCCAATGCCTAATAGACATGGTTGCATCTTTTCGATGCAACTGAGCCACTGTATCCAGCCGAGAACAATCAATCCTGGAAAGGGCCCGCACATCTACAATGGTAGAAGACCTCGAACTTAATCTTTTCTTAGGGGAGAATTGATTCAGATCTCTTTAAACTAGATTTGTCATAGTCATAACAATTATGACTAACCTAGTGGCATGGGTTAGCTCGGATTATTGACCACCTCATATCAGAACTGTGCCAATAGATATGGTCAAGTAAGTGAGATCGGTGGAAGGAATATACCATTAACTCATACAAGAATGCATTCAAGTCGAGTAGCTTCCAATTAAAAACCAGTCGATCGTATGTGCCAAACTTACCTTAGACACCAAATTGTTGAGCCAGAACCAATTGGGTTAGCCTACAATCCAGACTCTAACCTTTGAGCCTAATTAGGTTTTGCTTGATCGTGACTCAATCTTGACCCAGACTTAATCCTATTAGGCTGGTCAATTTAAGCATTGTTGATCCCATCTAACCAACTCTTGATTCGATTTGATCAACCGCTTAAACCTAATTGAGCTACCCAAGCTCAAACCTGGTATTATGAATATATCTTAGATCTGAAATTCTCAATTTTAGATTTAATTAACATTTCATAATCTTAATTTTTAATTAAGTAGGGTTCATAAACAAAATATGCACAATAAATCCTAGGGTTTCAGGATCTAGGATTTTGCAGAAAGTAAGTTTTGGATTTCTGATTAAGGATGAATGCGCAGCACCCCTACACGTCGTAAGAACATCCCATCCGATGGAAAAAGAGGGCCTTTAAATCTTTCTTCGTTCTTATGACCAAACGATCAAGAGAAACGCCTTAATCAGGAACATGCTATACTACAAAATAATTTTAGATCTATATCATATATCTCATATATAAATTAGATCTAATCATGGCATATTTTGCATACATCTCATGTATCGTATCATGCATATTTTCAAATCTAAATTATCTCATAATAATCTAAAAATTAGATTTAAATTGATCTAATCAAAATAAATTCTAATCTAGACAATTATGTAGAACTATTCTACAACTAGTCTAGACATGCATCAATCATATCTCAAATGATATTTAAAATTAAATAATTTTTTATTTGCTATTTTTTAGATATTATTATAATAATTATAATATTAAAAAATAATAAATAAATAGACCTAAAATATAATTTAATCATATTAAATTGCAAACATGCAAGACTATTCTATAGAACTATTCTATTTTGGAACTAGTCATGCATGTTTTCTAATCTTGGATCCAAATCATTTAATTTTTAATTTTTTCTGATTTCAGATCTGATCACATCTCATGTGACATCTGAAATCATTTATTTTTTAATTAAAATAAATTTAAAATTAGATTTAAATACTTTTAGAACCTTGGCTCTGATACCAGTTGAAGCGAAATCCTGATTTTTCGGACCAGGTTCGTTCAGATCTGATCAGATCAAGAGATATATTTTAAAAAAAAATTTCTTTGATCCTAATTAGATCTAAGATATTTAATATCTAATTATTATTATTTTAGAAATAAAATAAAATCTAGATAAATTAAATCAAATTTAATTTATCCTAATATGGATAATCCTATTGCCCGTTGATGATCCTGTATGCAGCGGAAGGTTCTGGATCTAGCCATGCAAGTGTCTGGCCTCTATCGATATCCACTCAAGCTAAATCTGAAGATCCTCTTTTTTTCTATCATGTCTCCAAAAATTAGATCTGAATCTGATCTAGAGGATCTTCAAAACTCTTTTCGAAGATCAGCAGTCGTCCTTTGCAGCAGTGCAGTCTTCTAGCTTTCAGTCGCCTTTCTTTGATCTGGATCGCACCAACCAAGAATCAAAACTCTTTTGAACATGGAGAGGAGAGGGAGAAGATTCTTTGGCGTGGAGGAGGAGAGGAGAAAAGGCCTTCGGGCATGGAGAATTGTGATTGCTTTCAATTACTCTTTGAGTTGGGTGCAGGGTCTTATTTATAGACTAAGCGTGATCCAACTCCTCTTCTTCCCAATCAATTATAACCCTTTGTGAAATCATATCTAAATCTGATTGGTGGAAATAGAGTCCCCTGGATTTCTTCTTACAGAGTGCCTAAGACCAGTCAAAGTTGGTTCTTAGGAGAACTCTAATTGGAATCCAAAAAGGAGATGGAGTCCCTATCCAACAGGGACTCCTGGGCGCCTCCAGCTTGGGCGCATGCCTAGGGTGGCGTGCACCCTCCTTCTTGCCAAGTTCTGATAGGGGGATAGGCTCCCACCAGCTCTACAATAGGTGCATGACACGTGGATAGAAGTCAAAGTGTCAATGGTCAACATTTGACCAGTCAAAGGTAGACTTTTGACCAAAGTCAAAGAACAAGAAATGGTAGGTGATCAAAAATGGTAGGTAATATCTTACAAAATAAGACAACCTTTTTTGACTTGGACAACCTCCAGTCAGACCATATGAAGGCCTCTGATTGAGCACAAACTCCTTTGGCTCAGTCAGGACAACTTATTTTTTATAGCAAAAGAAGAACGTTAGGTTCAATCGAGTGCTAGCACGATTTCCTTGAACTTAATTGAATCTCATTCAGATCAATTAAACTAGATCAGTTCAATTGATGATCATCAGATTCAAACCCTTATTTGTGTGATCCAGTTAGGTTTAATTCTGTATGGTAATGGAATATGTCATGATCTCTATCATCGACATCATCGAAACTCCTTTCGATGGATCAGAACTCTTCTGATTCGAACAGCTAGAATGATCGATCATCTAAATCATTCTAATTTCTCCCAAAATCCACCAGTGACACCTAGCAGTATATGGTGGCAACCCATCAGAGCTGAATGCGAACCTCTTGGTGCAGCTACCTATGTGATTAAGTCCTTCTATCTTAAGCTCCGATCAGATTAGAGTTAAGGTACACTCGTCAAACCCTAGTTTCTGTCATATGATGTAATCATTCGATTCAAGTCCAATATAAAAATCTAAATAGAAACTCTTTCTATTATTTCACTCTGCCATGGCCATGGGCTTTAGGACTTGATTGTCATGATCATCATAGGACTGCTCCTCTACCACCGAGGTAGATAGATTCCATCTTGATGCCATCCAGTTCCTACAATAAACATACTATAGCCAACATACACCTCAGGATTCCGTATGGCTAGGAGACCGAGTAATGGTGTAGTCAAACTATAATACCCTCAAGGTGAACTACCGATGCACCTCAGGTCAAAGAACCAGACACACTACTGCAACATCGAGTTAGTCATTGACGAGAAGGTAGACTCTCTAATAACTACTTGAGATGGTCACGCTCTGTGCCCTCGTTCTCTAACGAGTACCTATACTCTCACTCCGGTGTCTCCACACCATAGACTCATCTACTAAAGAGAAGCGATTGTACACCAACCTTTCGAATCAATCACCATCCTCGTGATGATCCTATGATCGGAAGCATTTTATGAGTTAATAATGATTATTCATGTCTTAAATTTTCAACTCTTGAAAATATGAATTATCATTACCATTAACTCAAATGATGTATCATAGATACTAAATACACATATGTGATAGAAAATAATCTATTTTATAAATATTAGTCAAAATTATAATTTTACTTCTAGAAGTGTATTACAAGTGTCAGCCAATTCTGATTTCTAGGGCACATATATCTAACAGTAATGTTTTGGTTGGTGAGCTAGTGAAAATAAATTAGATTGATTGTGAGCCTAAAAAAATAATTAGTTATAAGATTTTGGTTGGTAAGCCAAGAAAAACTAATTGGATTGGATTCTGAACCCATGAAAATAATCGAACTGCAATCTTGTGAAATTATAGTTGGAATTTTCAAGTCGATTAACTTGAAGAGTAGATGTAGGTGCTGAATTGAGTATTGAACTACTATAAATTTCTTATATTTGTAATTATGTAATTATCTTTATAGTTATTTTTCTGTGGCTCATTTATTTACTGCTAAGAATTACACAAATATTTTCAAATTCTTTGTAAGGCACATGTACTTGAAATATATATTTTTTAAAAAAAATTCAATTCATCTTCCATCTTGGATCATCATCTTTGAAAAAATCCAACCTAAATGATCTTATTAGAGTTATTGGTGCAAAATCTAGTTGCCGTTGAAGAAGTGCTACAGTTGGAGGAGATGAGGTTGTCGTTGGTAACCTGCAAAATAAGTCTCATCCAAAGCCTGGGGTGGTGGCTCCGGTAAGACCCTCTAATGACAACCAGATTTCGCACCAACAGGATTAGCGCTAGAGGAAGGACGCCGATGCGGTCCACCTAAGGGCCTTCCAAATAATGATGCTGCTCTATGTCGGACTTTTCCGTCCATCCTTAAGAAAGCCATCAGGAACTGATACTCAGCTCTTAAGTCGGGTGCCATCTTTTTTTTCACTCAAATGATCCATCAGTTTGTGACTCATTTCGTTAGCAACCAACATCCCTGCTGAGGTTCGGATTCCCTGATGAATATCAAGCAGAAGTAGGGAGAATCTATCCGAGCTTATATCATCCGATTTAATACTGTTGCATTGGAGATCTGGAACCTAGATTAGTCTATTGCAATGGTCACACTCAAGGATGGTCTTCAGAAGAATGATTTATTGTTCTCCCTGAAGAAAAAGTACCCTAAAAATTTTACCGATATGCTGGCTCGGACTGAAAGTTATGCTCGAGCTGAAGAGGCCTTTAAGGCCAGAGATAATGAAGCCGCCCAGGAGCGACGGGCGGACGAACCAAATATGCCTGCGGTTGGAGAGAAATTGAGCAAAGCTCGACCACGCTCCTGAACTTCTTTGGAGCGTAGGTGGGCCTAAACTCCTACCCGGGCCTAGAGGCGAAAAAGCCCGGATAAAAGGACGCGATGGAGCTCTTCCTTTAGAAAATTTCACAAGTACTGTTGGAGATTGGGAGCAGCTGCTGAGATCGAAAAGGATGCGTACTCACTCCGGCAAGCACAATCCTAGTAAGTTCTGCCTCTACCATCGTGATCACGGTCATGATGTAGAAGAGTGCATCTAGCTCCAAGACGAGATTGAGAAGCTCATCAGGCATGGTAGGATTGGTCGGCTCCTGCGATGTTGGCTAGAAGGATGAGAGGATCAGTCAAGAGCACCCCCACCATCAGAACCACCGAGGGGCGAGGAGCAACGAGAAGATCGGCTCCCGATCGGCATCATTAACACCATCTCCGGGAGACTTTGGCAAGGGGAGGCTAGTAGGTCAGTCGAGTTCGGGAAGAGGTGGAGAACTAAAAAGCCCATTGCTTTCACCGACGAAGATGCTCAAGGAGTCCAGTTCCCGCATAATGATGTGGTTGTAGTCTTTTTAAACATTGCCGACTATGATGTGTGCTGCATTCTGGTAGATAATAGAAGCTCTGCTGATATTTTATTTTATGATGCTTTCTCAAAAATGTCCTTACTTAATAACCACTTGGGACCTATGAATTTTCCGTTGGTAGGTTTCACTAGCAATGCCGTACCAGTTGAGGCCATAATAACTTTGGCTGTGATTGTAGGACAACACCCAAAGCTGGTTAAGACATAGATCGATTTTCTAATCGTAAAGGCTCCATCTGCCTATAATGCTATTCTAGGCCGACCTAGTCTGAACATGCTCCGAGTAGTGCTGTCAACTTATCATCTAAAGGTGAAGTTCCAATGAACTATGAAATTGGAAAGATAAAAGGAGACCAGGCATTAGAAAGACGCTGTTGCTCCATTATCCTATAGAAAAACATCCAGCTCGACCTTTGTCCTATTGATGGATTGGATGTTCGTGATGATCTTACCGAGGAGCGAGATGAGCCTATGGAGGATCTCGTATCTACGCCCTTAAATGGTGAGAGCATGGAGCGTACTGTGCAGATTGGCTCTAACTTGAGGGATAAGGTTCGGGAGCGACTCGTCACCTTTCTCAGGAAAAATGCGGATGTCTTCGCCTGAATCCCAGCAGATATGCTAGGAATTGATGCTAAGGTCATGGAACATCGGTTAGCTATTGATCCTAAGTATCGGCCAGTAAAAAAGAAGATGCACAACCATGCCCTGGAGAGGTAGAAAGAAATTGCAGAAGAAGTAGGCAAGCTCCTCAAAGCTGGATTCATCCGAGAAGTTAACTACCCAATCTGGATCTCAAACGTGGTTCTTGTCAAAAAGGCAAATAATAAGTGGAGGATGTGTATAGACTTCAAAAAATTGAACAAAGCCTGTCCAAAAAATAGCTACCCTCTACCTACGATCGACCAACTGGTGGATGCGACTTCAGACTATGAAATCCTCACCTTCATGGATGCCTTCTCTAGATACAACCAAATTTGGATGGCATTGGAGAATGAGGAGAAGACTGCTTTTATTACTAACTATGGTCTTTATTGTTATAGGATCATGTCCTTCAGGCTTAAGAATGCAGATGCGACTTATCAGTGCTTGATCAATAAAATCTTCAAGGAGCAGATCGACCGCAATATGGAGGTTTACGTTGACGACATGCTAATCAAAAGCCAATTATCTGTCAATCATGTTGCCGATCTTAAAGAGGCTTTCGATGCACTCAGAAAATATAAGATGAAGCTGAACCCAACCAAGTGTGCCTTTGGGGTAGCCTCAGAAAAATTTTTGGGATTCATGGTCTCGAGACGAGGGATTGAGGCCAACCTAGAGAAAATTCGAGCTATCCAGGAGATGACCGCTCCGAAGTCCATCAAGAAAGTTCAGCACCTGATCGAGAAGGTGGCATCTTTGAATCATTTTATCTCGAGGTCGGCCGAACGCTGCATGCTCTTCTTCCAAATCCTCAAAAAATCGAAAGATTTTCACTGGACTCAGAAATACCAAAAGATATTCAACGAGCTTAAGAACTACCTCGGCTCATCCCCTACTAGCCAAACTCGAATCCGAAGAGGAGCTATTCCTCTACCTCGCGGTCTCCCCTGCGATGCTAACGACAGTCCTGGTCAAAGAAGAGGCGAAAGTGCAGCGACCAGTCTACTACATAAATCAGATCGTAAGAGATGCCGAGATCAGGTATACAAAATTGGAAAAATTGACTTATGCTCTTCTGATTATAGCAAGAAGACTTCAACCTTACTTCTAGGGACATGCTATAATGCTCCTCACTAACCAACCAATCAGAGCGATCCTTCATCAAATGGATGCTTCTGGAAGAATTGCAAAATAGGCTATTAAATTAATAGAGTCCGACATCAACTATCGACCTCGGCCAGCAATCAAGACTCAAGCACTGGCCGACTTCATAGTTGAATGTACCATCCCAGATGATGTTGAACGTCAAAATGAAACCAACATTTCATGATTGCACCCAAGCTCCTCTGAAGAAAGAATGGATCTTCCTGAAGATATCTGGGCCCTGTACATCGATGGCTCCTCCAATACTTCCGGAGCAGGTGCTGGACTGATCTTGATCAATCCGAAAGGGATCATCATGGAGTATACACTGCATTTTGAATTTTTGACAACAAATAATGGGGCAGAATATAAGGCCCTAATAGCCGGGCTCAGGATAGCCAAAGAATCAGAAGTTGATCGGCTTCAGGTTTACAATGACTCCTAACTGATCGTGGGATAGGTCAGCGATAGTTATGAAGCCCAGAAAGAGAGCATGGTAAAATATCTTGAGAAGGTGAAGAGCTTGACCCCAGCCTTCGGTAGCTTCAGCATTCAACAAATCCCAAGGAAGGAAAATGCTAGAGCCGACCTTCTTTCCAAGCTAGCCACCCTAGCTCCTAACGAGCTTCCAAAAGAAGTTTATTATGAGACATTGAAATACCCATGCACAGAGGAACTGCAGCCTGTCATGCAGGTCGGCCAAGAGCCCTGCTGGATTGATCCGCTAACCGCTTATCTTAAGAATGGATTTCTTCCTCGTGACCCAAAAGAGGCACAGAAGTTAAGAAACCAAGCCTCCTGGTATGTTCTTTATGAGAATAAGTTATATAAAAGATCGTATTCCCTACCATTATTGAGATATCTCCGACCCTCTGAGGCCGATTTTGCACAATGAAAAGTACACGAGAGAATTTGCGAGAGCCATCTGGGTGCCAAATCTCTATCTTATAAGCTGCTCTGATAAGGGTATTACTGGCCGATTATGCATGGTGATTGTGTTGATTACGTCAGGAGATGTGACCGCTGCCAAAGGAATGCGAATGTCCATAGGCAATCAGCCATCGAGCTTGCCCCATTGAGTGCTCCTTGGCCATTTGCATAGTGAAAAATGGATATTCTTTGACCCTTCCCAATGGCATCTAGGCAATGAAAGTTTCCCCTAGTCGCCATCAACTATTTCACTAAATGGGTCAAGATCGAACCACTGGCAAAGATTACTGAAGCCAAGGTACAAGACTTCATCTAAAAATCGATTGTCTGCAAATTTGGACTGCCTCAAACTATCATAACAAATAATGGCCGATAATTCATCGGGGTGAAGTTCGCCGAGTTCTACAAAGGTCTAAATATCTTCCACCACTTTACGTCGGTAGCTCAACCACAGGCCAATGGGGAAGCTGAAGTGACCAATTGAATCCTATTACAGGCATCAAGACAAGACTTAAAAGAGCAAGAAGGACCTGGGCGGACAAACTTTGTTATATTCTATGGGCATACCGCACTATCCAAAGGCTGCCGACTGAAGAAACACCGTTTGCCTTAGCTTTCGAAACAGAGGCAGTCATTCTGATTGAACTTAAGCTTCTATCAACGTGGGTAGTGGCTTTCAATGAGCAGCATAATTCACAGGACCTTAGAGCCAATCTCGATCTACTATAATAAAAAAGAGAGGAAGCCTAAGTTTGGATGGTGACCTACAGGCGAAGGATGGCCCGATACTATAACTCTAGAGTCAGAGGTAAAATATTTAGAGTGGAAGACTTAGTGCTTCGGCGAGCCACCATCTCTTAGCCTCAGAGCTAGAGGAAGCTTGCCCCAAATTGGAAAGGACCATACGAGGTCACGAAAGTCATCTGACTCGGAACGTACTACTTGAAGGAACTCAAGGGGGCAGACCTACCTCGATCATGAAATTCGAAAAATCTGCAAATGTATTATCGATGATTTGATTACAATGAAATTTTTCTACTTCAACACTCTGACCTTTATTGTATACCAGTAATAAAGGGGGACTACCTCCGAACTTAATCTTATAATAAATACGGCCATGTTAGGAACAGAAGGAGAATCTCATCCTAACATGAGCAAAGTTGAAGGCCTCGTTCATTTTAGACGAGATAAGGGGAGAGGCCCTGACAATGACCCTAATATACCCCTACAGCCTGTTAGGAATAAGAGGAGAACCTCATCCTAATGTGAGCAAAGTAGAAGGTCTCATTCATTTTAGACGAGATGAGGGGAGAGGCCCTGACAATGGCCCTAATGTGCCCCTATAGTCCATTAAGAATAGGAAGCTGAAGACCTCATTCATTTTAGACGAGATGAGGGAAGAGGCCTTGACAATGGTCCTAATATGCTCCTACAGCCCATTAGGAATAGAAAGAGAACCTCGTCCGAACGTGAGTAAAGTCGAAGACCTCATTCATTTTAGACGAGATGAGGGAAGAGGCCCCGACAATGGCTCTAATGTGCCCTTGAACAGGAGAAGAACCTCGTCCTAACATGAGCAAAGTTGAAGACCTTGTTCATTTTAGATGAGATGAGGAGAGAGGTTCCAACAATGACCCTAATATGCCCCTACAGTCTGTTAAGAACAAGAGGAGAACCTCATCCTAACATGAGCAAAGTCGAAGATCTCGTTCATTTTAGACGAGATGAGAGGAGAGGCCCTGACAACGATCCTAATGTGTCCCTACAGTCCATTAGGAATAGGAGAAGAAGCTCATCCTAATATGAGCAAAATCGATGACCTCGTTGATATAAGATGGGATGGAGGAAGAGGCCCTATCGACGATCCTAATGCACCCCCATAAGCCATGTTAAGAATAGAAGGAAAGTCTTATCCTAACATGAGCAAAAGTTGGAACCTCATAGACCAAAGATGTGGAGAAGAAAGAAGCTCGGTCGAGAATTCTTACACATGTTTTCCCACGACAATCTAACTACGTCAAATGTAAAAGGCAGAACCTTATCCTGATTTGCAAAAGAGGTCATAGTTCGACGTCCACAACAAGTTCGGCATCCACAACGAGCTCAGCATCCATAACAAGTATTTCATAAGAAGACGATAGAGAGAAAAATGAGGTAAAGAAGGTAAGGCCACAAATAGGCCTCAGATTCACGCAAAATGAAAATAACAAGAAATGTATTATTTCATTACAAAAATGAGTCCATTACAAGCAAAACATAAGCCGATAATGTCGATTACACTAAAAAAAAGGAAAAAGAGGAGGAAGAGGTCGAAGCTCTAAGGCAAACTGGACTCTTCGGACTTCGAGCTGTCGGCTCTAGCCATCACCAAGGCCTGCTTTAGCTTAAGGATCTTCTCCTCAAGCTCCTTCTTCTTATAGAGACCATCTACGTACATTCTATTGGAGAGCTGAAACTTATCCTCGAGCTCGCGCCGCTGTCTTCTTAAAACTTCAGACTCGACCTCCACATCCTCGACGGCTCGATGTTCACAAGTGAGCTGAAGCTTCAACCATTGAACCACGTCCTACTCCACCCTAATTGCCTTTGAAAGCTCACTGACATCCTCTTCAAGGAGGCAATCTCCTTCGACTCACCACTCATGCTGGCTCCTCAATTATTGTGCAGTTGCTTCCGAAGATGAGCTACCTCATCTCTGGCAACCTTGAGCTTGCCTTCAAGCTCGGACATCTTCCCCATCCAGGTCACTCAGTAGCTATTATGCCAGTTCTCAGTATTTTGCAGCTGCTTTCAAAGCTGAAAAAACTTTATTGACCAGTCCCAATCATATCGGGTCTTATCGATAGACTACGGTGAGCTCCCTTCTAGAAGATGAATCGTTTCCCCAGCATTCTTTAGGTCAGCTTCAAGAGAGCTGGTCTTCACTGTCAGTACCCAGGACTTATCGCTGACATTTCTCTTGAGTTCGGCAATCTCCTTCTTGAAGTTGCCCTTCCAGATACTAAAGCTCACCACTTCCTTCATATGCAAGCCTTGGAGGTGAGTGACCTCTTTGGTCACCTCAAAAGCATTCTTTCACGAGGCTCAAAGGTCATCCTCCATCTTCTTCAACCTCTACCTTAGAAGATAAACTTTCTTTCTTAGGTTCTTTATCAAGGGCTTTATCGAAACCCCTAGAGGCAATGGATCAGTATTGGTGGAGGACTGCATTCGAGATACGAAAAGTGCTCAAAGGTATGAAAGAAATTCACTTTATTTAATCAAAACTTTTGAGTATAAGATAAAAAAAATATATATATATATACAACTACTCGAGGATCTCAATCTCGAGAGGGACGATGAAGGGTGGAGTCGGAACGCTCTCGGCCGCATTAGGTTTTCAAACTGGTTCAGGCACCTCTGTGGCAGGTTCTGATGAGCTAGAAGCGAGCTCATTGAAGATAAGGTCGACTACGACATTAGACGGTCCTGCATCCACATCATCTTCCTCCTCCTCTAGAAAGCTGAGGTCGAGCTCGGGGAATCTCTGGGCTATCCTGCCTTCACAGAGCTCAAAACCCTCGATAAATGCTTCCTGATCGAACTCGACGTTCAGATTTCGCATCTCGGGAGAGGTCTTGAACTCTTTCATGGCCCGAGTCATTGCCTCTGAGATCAACTTCGCCATTTGGGTCTCTAGTTCGGTGACCCTATTTTTGACTTCCTTCCTTCTTTCCTCCTCTAAGGCTAGTGCAGCCTTTAGTCCGACCAAGATGAACTCCTCTTTGTGGAGCATGCTCTGAAGACTTTCGATATCCGCCGCCTTCTCCTTGGCAAGGTGCTCTATCTCATCGACCCTCTCTTAAAGATGGTGGATCTCGGCTCAAAGATCCTCCTGAGCCTTCTATGCCTCCGCCTCCTGATGACGCGTCCTCTTGATATGGGCGAGCATCTGGTAATCCGACTACAAAAAATGATTGGTGTTAAAAAAAAAGGGAGAAGAAGAAAAGTGCACAAAAGAAAAGAAACACTACTACAAAAAAGAGCTACGATAGTGGTTTGTAACCGCTACCGTAGTCCAAAAAATTGCTACCATAGGCTATGACAGCGGTTTAACCACTGTCACTACGGACGTCGTCGTAGCTCTATGACAACAGTTGTTGCAGTGGTAGTTAGAACCACTACCATAGATTACCTATTGTAGCGATTTATAAACCACTGTAATAGATCGACCTATTATAGCGGTTATGTAACTGCTGCCATAGGATACCTATGGCAGCGGTTACCATAGGTAATCTATAATAATGATTTTTTAACCGCTACCATAGGTCTAGTGTAGCGATTGGCACCAAACCTATGGCAGCAGTTGGCATGAATATGATAGCGATTATAAAATCATTATCGTAGATCTTAAATAATTAAAAAAAATAAAATTTTTATTTTTTTATATATTTTATCTAATAAATATAGATATATAATACAAGAAAATATAATAAATATAAAAATTATTCTAAAATGCTAAAATTTTATTATCGAATAAAATTTATTATAATATTTTTTAAAAAAATAAAATACATCAAAAGTCTCATAAATCTACATCATCGTCGTCGTCGTCGTCACCGAAAGTCGGAGCTGGAGCTGAAGCTAGAATGCCAACATATCCTCGAAGCTCATGACTCTAAAATATGTGCTAAGTTTCGACATCATGTCTCTCATGATGTTCTCCAAATTAGATGTGCGCTTCTCAACCCGATCTGCCCGCATTGCAGCATGATCTGCTCGTGCCAATGCCTTCTCAAGCTCCTTCCAGCTGACAACATCGAAAGTCTATGAGGAGATGCTCGTCTCGGACCAGTAGCTCATCGGCATATGTTCAAGCCTGCATCGGATCCGCCCAAAGTGCTCAAGCTCCAAGACCTAAGACAGATGGTTATGGAGCCCAGAGGTATCCGGGCCCTCACTCACGAGCGCATCTAACTGATCTTGTAATTATAAATTAAAATAAAATTTTATAAGAAATACTATAATATTAAATATATATATTAATATATTTAATACTTACAAAAATATGCCCGATCGCGACGTTCATCGGCCTGCCCATCTTGTCCGTGCGGTTGGATCGGAAGATCTCGCATGGCTGGACATCACTCCATCTCTCATCAGCTATAACAAAGAACAAATTTATCAAAAAGATGATAAAAAATATAAATTTAATTTATCTAGTAAGATTTAAAATTAATTACCTCTCTATGCACACGATTGGCCATAGACTCACGGTCTAAAGTGTGCGTATACTCCTGGACTGTACGGTTCTCTCGGTTCTGATGGAAGGTAACCCAACAAGTATTCAAATAAATAATAAATATTTAAATAGAACTTTAAGCATATTAAAAAATTTAAAAGTTAGGAATTTTACCTCAAACTCCTGACTCCTCTAGTGTCTAACCATCCTCTCCCACTGACTCGGAGGACAGTCTTGTATCCAAGGAATAAGCTCCTCCGGAGTGTCTCATCGATGCTCGAGCCATCTTCTGTGGAGCTTGATCTTATAATCCCAGTACAACTCTCCGATCTTCTTTAGTCGGACATCTCGAGCCTTCTCATGATCGGAGAAGTCATACCTTCTCTACACAAATTTATCAAAAATCAATTACAAAATTATTCTAATCAAATATATATAGTGTAAACATATAAAATGCATAAATATAACTAAGATGCGTGTACTTACCCATATCTCCTTCCATATCCTGTCCCTGATGGCAGCATCCATCAAACGCCAGTCTCTGGGCTCTATGGGAATGATGTCCAACCACCTCACAAGCACTTCAAAAAAGAAATTCATCTCCCATGTGGTCTCTTCTACCAGCATTCCCTCCGCATCATACTATACCATCACCTGATGCTGGCGGTTCCACACGAGTGCCATACGTATAGGACCGCAAAATATCCGACTAGATGATGCACTTGCAATGCAAATACGTTATATAAATATATAAGTGTACAAATACTATATAAAAAATAAAGTTGTATAAATATAATAAAAATGTACACTCAGATGCCTGCTATGGTAGAGACTCAATTGCCGGTGGACTAGATGCTGTCGGTGGAGTAGATGCCACCGATGGAGTCGACGTCGGCGGTGAAGGTCCCTGAGCAGTCGATGTCGAGGTGGATGGAATATGCTCCGACTGCTCCTCGGATGCGGAACTGCATATAACCCATCGAGAGATAGGGATGAAAGCTAGATGGCATTTCGGTACCATCGTAACCTACAACGTTAATAAACATTATGAAGGAAAATCCTGATTTCTCGGACCAGGTTCGTTCAGATCTGATTGGATCAAGAGATATATTTCAAAAAAAAAATTTCTTTGATCCTAATCAGATCTAGGATATTTCAGATCTGATTCTTATTATTTTAATAATAAAAATAAAATCTAAATAAATTAAATTTAATTTAATTTATTTTGATGTTGGGTAATCCTATTACCTGTTGATGATCCTGTATGCAGTGGAAGGTTCTGGATCTAGCCACGCAAGTGCCTGGCCTCTATCGG
>QRFJ01001220.1:0-51596 GCA_006176705.1 Cocos nucifera
TAAATTGACCAACTAATAGGATTAAGTCTGGGTCAAGATCGAGTCACGATCAAGCAAGACCTAATTAGGCTCAGAGGTTAGAGTTTGGATTGTAGGCTAACCCAATTGATTCTGACTCAATAATTTGGTGTCTAAGGTAAGTTTGGCGCATACGACTGACTGATTTTTAATTGGAAGCTACTCGACCTGAATGTATTCTTGTATGACTTAATGGCATATCCCTTCCACCGATCTTACTTACCTGGCCATATCTTTTGACTCAGTTCTAATTTGAGGTGGTCAATAATCCGAGCTAACCCATGCCACTAGGTTAGTCATAATTGTTATGACTATGACAAGTCTAGTTTAATGAGACCTAAATCAATTCTCCCTAAGAAAAGATTAAGTCCAAGGTCTTCCACCATTATAGATGAGCGGGCCCTTCCCGGGATTGATTGTTCTCAATTGGATACAGTGGCTCAGTTGCATCGGGAAGACACAACCATGTCTATTAGGTATTGGATGCTATGGACTGGAGGATGAGTTGGGCTCAATATTTTGGATATGGTGAGAGACTCAATTAGGAATCTAGTTTGTGCAAATGGTGGATCTGACTTAACTAAGGAGTGGATCAATATTCCAAATACGGTGAGATTCATGAATTAGAGATCAAGTTTGGGTGCACCATGATTAGAGAATCATTGAAAAAGAGTTGTTCACTTATTGGCTAATCCATCACCAATAACTGTTAGGTGAGGTGATGAGTCAGTTAGTGAGACCGCACCACCCACCAAAAATCATTAATCATGGAGATTTTTGCATCTTTATAGAGAAAGTGTAGGGATCCAAGAAAATAGTGGAAGCTAATTTATTTAAAAATAAAATCCCTAAATAAATTGGTCAAGTCATAATTACAGTATCTAACTAGAATCTTTGACTCTCTATAGAAAAATGTCTACATCCAACCCATTAGCACGTATCCTGGACACACATAGACTGACTAGACCCAATTATAAGGATTGGCTCAGGAACTACAAAATCATTTTAGATTCCGAGAAGTTAACCCACGTATTGGATCAGGATCCTTCCACCTTACCAGTCCATCCATCCATTAAACAGAGAGCATCTCTGGAAAAAATGGATAGACGAAGATAATAAGGCCAGATATTACATGTTGAGCTCGATGTCTGATGAGCTCCAGCACCAACATAAAGATATCAGGACTGCTCGCCAAATGTTGGCTCACCTACAGGAGATGTTTGGTGAATAGAGTCATGCAGCCAAATATCAAGTCATAAAATGACTTTTTAAGGCTAAGATGCACGATGGACAGTCAGTCCAAGATCACTGTTTGATGATGATCAAGAACTTAAAAGAGCTTGAGAAGCTCTGTGTGAAGTTAGACTTGGATCTGTAGAACGATGTTATTTTGCAATCCTTGACTGATGCATATGGGTAATTCATCATGAATTACCACATGCATAAACTTCAAAATTCTTTGGCCGAATTAATGAACATGCTGGTCACCGCTGAGCTTTCTATGAAAGATTCTAAAGGCTCAGTTCTTGCTATGGAACCGACTTCTTCCAAAAGAAAGTCTTCTGAAAAGAAAACGAGGTCTACAAAAAAAGCAAAAGGTAGAAGGAGCAAACAAGAAGAAGGTAGAGCCAAAGAAGAAGGCCACTGTTAAAAGAAAGTATTTCCATTGCAACAGCGACGACCATTGGAAGCGGAACTGCCCTACTTATCTAACCACTCTGAAGAACAAGAAGGAAGGTCCTTCTGGAGGTATGCTCGTTATTGAGTCTAACCTTATGGTTTGTTCTGCATCCAGTTGGGTGCTTGACTCTGGTTCTAGTGCTCATCTGTGCACTTCCATGCAGGGTCTTGAGGATAGTAGGAGGCTGAGGGATGGAGACATGATCCTACGCTTCAAAAATGGAGCAAGAGTTGCTGCAGTGGCGGTGGGAACATATCCTCTTCGATTACCATCTGATTTAGACTTAGTTTTGAAAGATTGTTATTATGTGCCTGCAGCTAGCAGGAATTTAATTTCTGTTTCATGCTTAGCACTACAAGGTTATGTGATTACCTTCTTTAAGGACCATTGTAATATTCTTTATGAAAGAAATAAAATTACAAATGGTTTTCTTATTAACGGTCTTTATCAGCTACATATTGATGTATCTGTTCTAACTATGGAGCAAAATGTGAATGCCAAATGACCTAGGGATAGTCCAAATGATAGGTATCTATGGCACTTGAAATTAGGTCATATAGCAGAAGAAAGAATCAACAAATTCGAGAAAAATGGGCTATTGAGTCTATTGACTTTCGAGTCATATCCAACTTGTGAATCTTGTCTTCAAGGCAAAATGAGTAAACTCTCTTTTGTAGGACATGGGGAAAGGGCCACAGATCTCCTTGCCCTAGTACATACTGATGTGTGCGGCCAATTTGATGTGCTGGCTAGAGGCAATTTTGTCTACTTCATTATCTTTACCGATGATCTATCTAGGTATGGATATGTGTATCTTATGAGACACAAGTCTGAAGTTTTTGAAAAGTTCAAAGAATTCAGACATGAAGTAGAAAAACAAACTAAAAAATTCATTAAGATTCTTCGATCAGATCGAGGAGGTGAATACCTTAGCCAAAAATTCCTAGACTATCTTAAGAAAAATGGCATAGTCTCTCATTGGACTCCACCAGGAACACCTCAACTCAATGGGGTTTCAGAATGGAGAAATCGAACTCTATTGGATATGGTCTGATCCATGATGAGCTTCATAGACCTCCCTGATCTTCTTTGGGGAAACTCATTGTTAACTTCAATTTATCTACTGAATAGGGTTCCCTCTAAAATCGTTCCTACCACACCATATGAGATATGGCATGATAAAAAATCAAGTCTGAGTCATCTCAAAATTTGGGGTTGTCCAGCTCATGTCAAAAAACAACAAATGGACAAGTTAGAGTTTAGATCCTTTAGAGCTCGATCCATAGGATATCCTAAAGAATCATTAGGATACTATTTCTACATTCTAGAAGACCACAATGTGATTGTGAGTCGACATGCCATCTTTCTTGAAAAATAGCTTATTCAAGATAGCGGCATTGAAAAGTAGATTAAGCTTGATGAGAAAGTCTCACAAGTACAACGAGCTAAGGATCAATTGGAACCAAATCAGGTTAAGCCAATAAGAACACTACCTCCTCCACCTCGTAGATCGAAAAGAGTTTTTCATCTTTCTGAAAGATACTTAGGTATTATTTCAGAGAAAGTAGAGAAAATATTCCTCGTAGGTAATGGTGCTCATGGTGATGATCCCAAAACCTACAACGAGGCGATATCAGATATCAACTCCGAGAAATGGCTAGAGGCAATGCAGTCAGAAATTGACTCGATGCACTCAAACCAAGTCTGGACCTTGGTAGATCCACCAGAAGGTATAGTACCTATTGGGTGTAAATGGATCTTCAAGAGAAAGATTGGTGTAGATGGGAATGTGGAGACATTCAAGGCTAGACTAGTGGCAAAAGGTTATAGTCAACGCGAAGGCATTGACTATCAGGATACCTTTTTCCCAGTGGCTATGCTAAAATCCATCCGCACATTGCTTGCCATTGCAGCCTATTTCGATTATGAAATATGGCAAATGGACGTGAAAACGGCATTCTTAAATGGATATCTTGAGGAAGATATCTATATGGAACAGCCGCTAGGTTTCACATCCAGTGATACTGATCACAAGATTTGCAAGCTGCAAAGGTCCATATATGGACTTAAGCAAGCATCTCGGAGCTGGAACACTCGTTTCAATGATGTGATCAAAATGTTTGGTTTCATCAAAAATGAAGAGGAACCATGTGTTTTCAAAAGGGTCAGTGGGAGCGCTGTTGTCTTCCTCGTATTGTACGTGGATGACATCCTCCTTATTGGGAATGATATTTCCATGTTGACATCAGTCAAGATGTGGTTGTCCAAGGAATTCTCCATGAAAGACCTAGGTGAAGCATCCTTTATTCTAGGAATTAAGGTCTATAGGGATAGACCGAATAGGATGCTAGGACTTTCACAGAAGATGTACATAGAGGAAGTACTAAAGAGGTTTAGTATGGAAAACTCTAAGAGGGGATTAATACCCTTCAGACATGGTATTCATCTTTCCAAGAAGATGTGCCCCAGCACACCTGAGGAAATAGAATGCATGAGCAAGATCCCTTATGCTTCTGCAATAGGGAGCCTCATGTATGCCATGCTATGTACACGACCTGATATAGCCCATGCTGTGAGTGTCACAAGCAGATATCAGTCAAATCCAGGTGAAGAACACTGGACTTCTGTGAAATGTATCCTTAAGTACTTAAGAAGAACTAAGGATATGATGTTGGTCTTTGGTAACGGAGAACTCCAAGTTCAGGGATACACAGACTCGGATTTCATGTCCGATATAGATGATCGAAAGTCGACATCTGGAAGTCTGTTTGTGTGCAATGGTGGAGCTGTCAGCTGAAAGAGTTCCAAAGCAAACTGTGATAGCAGATTCCACCATGAAGCCAGAATATATAGCTGCATCAGAGGCTGCATGAAGGAAGCATTCTGGTATAAGAAGTTTGCTGCAGAAATTGGAGTAATGCCATCAGATGCCATTCCTCTATACTGCGACAACAATGGTGCCATAGCCCTTGCTAAGGAGCCGAGGGTTCTCACCAGAATCCAAGCACATTGAGCGGCGATACCACCTCATCCGCGATTACCTCGAGAAGGGTTAC
The DNA here is from genome assembly GCA_006176705.1 of Cocos nucifera. Taxonomy (NCBI): domain Eukaryota; kingdom Viridiplantae; phylum Streptophyta; class Magnoliopsida; order Arecales; family Arecaceae; genus Cocos; species Cocos nucifera. The sequence goes on from QRFJ01001220.1 coordinate 4,756, forward strand.
GTTGAGGTCAAGAGAGTCAACTCCACAGATAATGTGGCAGACCCACTTACAAAGCCGTTGGGCCAGCAGAAGATCGAAGCCCACCTTGAGAAGATGGGACTTAGACTTGTAGCCAATTGGCTTTAGGATAAGTGGGAGATTGTTAGATATATGTGCCCTAGAAGCCAGAATTGGCTGACACTTGTAATACACTTCTAGGGCAAAATTATAATTTTGACTATAATAAATAAAATGGATTATTTTCTATCACATATGTGTATTTAGTGTCTGTGATACATCCTTTGAGTTAATGGTAATGATAATTCATAATTTTCAAGAGTTGAAAATTTAAGACATGAATAATCATTATTAACTCATAAAATGCTTCCGACCATAGGATCATCACGAGGATGGTGATTGATCCGAAAGGTTGGTGTACAATCGCTTCTCTTTAGTAGATGAGTCTTGAGTCTACGGTGTGGAGACACCGGAGCGAGAGTACAGGTACTCGTTAGAGAACGAGGGCACTGAGCGTGACCACCTCGAGTAGTCATTAGGGAAGTCTACCTTCTCGTCAATGACTGACTCGATGCTGCAGTGGTGTGTCTGGTTCTTTGACCTGAGTGCATCGACAGTTCACCTTGAGGTGTTATAGTTTGACTACACCATTAACTCGATCTCCTAGCCATATATGGAACCCTGAGGTGTATGTTGGCTATAGCATGTTCATTGTAGGAACTGGATTGCATCAAGATGGAATCTATCTACCTCGGTGGTAGAGGAGCAGCCCTATGATGATCATGAGAATCAAGTCCAGAAGCCCATGGCCATGGCAGAGTGAAATAATAGAAAGAGTTTCTATTTAGGTTTTCACATTGGACTTGAATCGAATGATTACATCATATGACAGAGACTAGGGTTTGACGAGTTCACCTTAACCCTAATCTGATCGGGCTCAAGATAGAAGAACTTAATCACACAGGTAGCTGCACCAAGAGGTTCGCATTCAGCTCTGATGGGTTGCCACCATATATTGCTAGGTGTCACTGGTGGATTTTGGGAGCAATTAGAATGATTTAGATGATCGATCATTCTAGCTGTTCGAATCAGAAGAGTTCTGATCCATCGAAAGGAGTTTCGATGATGTCGATGATAGAGATCATGACATATCCCATTACCATACAGAACTGAACCTAACTGGGTCACACAAACAAAGGTTTGAATCTGGTGATCATCAATTGAACTGATCTAGTTCAATTGATCTGAATGAGATTCAATTAGGTTCAAGAAAATCGTGCTAGCACTCGATTGAACCTAACATTCTTCTTTTACTATCATAAATAGTTATCCTGACTGAGCCAAAGGAGTTTGTGCTCGATCAGAGGCCTTCACCTAGTCTGACTGGAGCCTGTCCAGGTCAGAAAAGGGTTGTCTTATTTTGTAAAAAAATACCTACCATTTTTTGTCACCTACCATATCTCATCCTTTGATTTTGATCAAAAGTTGACCTTTGACTAGTCAAATGTTGACCATTGACACTTTGACTTCTGTCCACATGTCATGCACCTATTGGAGAGCTGGTGGGGGCTTGTCCCCCTACCAGAACCTGGCAAGGAGGAGGCGCCCAGGAGCCCCTATTGGATAAGGACTCCATCTCTTTTTTGGATTTTGATTAGACTCCTCCTAAGAACCAACTTTGACTGGTCTTAGGAACCATCTAAGGATGAATCCAAGGAACTCTATTTCCACCAATTAGATTTAGATCTAATTTTATAAAGGGTTATGATTGGTTGGGAAGAAGAGGAGTTGGATCACGCATAGTCTATAAATAAGATCCTGCGCCCAACTCAAAAGCATGTGAAAATTTTCATGCCCCAAGGCTGCCTCTCTCCTCCTCCTCCATACCAAGTCCATCTTCTCCCTCTCCTCTCCATGCCCAAAGTGGTTTGGGATCCAGTTGGTGCAATCCAGATGAGAGAAAGACGACAGAAAGCTAAAAGGCTGCGCTGCTGCAAAGGACAACTGCTGATCTTCGAAAGCTATTTTGAAGATCCTTCAAATCAGATTCAGATCTAATTTTTGGAGATGTGATGGAGAAGAAGAGGATCTCCAGATCTAATCCAAGTGGATATCAGTAGAGGCTAGGCACTTGCGTGGCTAGATCCAGAACCTTTCGCTGCTTACAGGATCATCAACGGATAATAGGATTACCCTACATCAAGGTAAATTTAATTTAATTTAATTTATCTAGATTTTATTTTTATTATTAGAATAATAAAAATTAGATCTAAAACATCCTAGATCTAATTTAGATTAAAGAGAAAAATTTTAAAATATATCTCTTGATCCGATCAGATCTGAACGAATCTGATCTAAAAAATTAGGATTTTTCTTCATTCTTATGCTAAACATGAAATAGAAATCAAATTTTTGCTTGCAGCAGGCACGTAATAATAATTCCTAAATACTAAATCTAAGCCAGATGATTGTCGAAGAAAGTAGGTTCCTACGGCCATAGCAGCAACCCTTGCTCCATTTTTGATGCATAGGATCATTTCACCATCCCTCAGCCTCCTGCTATCCTTAAGACTCTGCATGGAAGTGCACAAATGAGCACTAGAATTAGAGTCAAGCACCCAACTGGATGCAGAAGAAATCGTAAGGTTAGATTCAATAACGAGCATACCTCCAGAAGGACCTGTCTCCTTCTTCTTCTTTCGAGTGGCCAGGTATGTAGGGCAGTTTTGCTTTCAGTGGTCATCAGTATTACAATGGAAATACTTTTCTTTATCAATGGCCTTCTTCTTTAGCTTTGTCTTCTTTTTCTTTCCTCCTTCCACCTTCTATTTTTTCACAAACTTCTTCTTTTTTCCAAAAAACTTTATTTTGGAAGAAGTCCGTTCCATAGTAAGTACTGAGCCTTTAGAATCTTTCATAGAAAGCTCAGCAGTAATTAGCATATTCATAAGCTCGGTCAGAGTATTCTGAAGTTTATGCATATGGTAGTTCATGATGAACTGCCCATACGCATTAGTCAAGGATTGCAGAATTATATCATTCTGTAGATCTTGGTCTAACTTCACTTCAAGCTTCTCAAGCTCTTCCATGTCTTTGATCATCATCAGACAATGATCTTGGATTGATTGCCCATGACATATTTTAGCCTTAAATAGTCATTTGGTGATCTGATATTTGGCTATGCGACTCTGTTCACCAAACAACTCTTGCAGGTGAGCCAATATTTGGTGGACAGTCTTGATATGTTCATGTTGATGTTGAAGCTCATCAGACATCGAGCCCAACATGTAGTATCTGGCCTTATTATCTTCATCCATCCATTTGTCAAGAGACACATCTTATTCAATGAATGGACGAGCTGGTAAGGTGGGAGGATCCTGATCCAATACATGAGTTAACTTTTTAAAACCTAAAATAATTTTAATATTTTGGAGCCAATCCTTATAATTGGATCTGGTCAGTCTATGGGTGTCCAGTATACGGTCTAGTGAGTTGGACACATATTTTTCTTTTCCCTATAGAGAGTCAAAGTTTTTAGTTAGATTTTATAATTAAGACTTGACTAAGTTGTTTAAGAGTTTGATTTTTAAATAAATTAGCTTCCACTATTTTCTTGGATCCCTATACTCCCTCTTGTAGAGATGCAAAAATCTTCATAATTATTGATTTTTAGTGGATGGTGCAGTTCCATAAACTGACTCATCACCTCACCTAATAGTTATTGATGATGGATTAGCTAATGAGTGAACAATTCTTATTCAATAATTCTCTAATCATGGTGCACCAAGGCTTGGTCTCTAATTCATGAATCTCATCATGCTCGAAATATTGATCTATTTCTTAGTTAAGTCAGACCCACCATTTGCATAGATTGGATTTCTAATTGGGTCTCTCATCGTATCCAAAATATTGAGCCCAATCCATCCTCCAGCTCGTAGCATCCAATGCCTAATAGACATGGTTGCATCTTTTCGGTGCAACTGAACCACTCTGACCAGCTGAGAACAATCAACCCCGAGAAGGGCCCGCACATCTATAATGGTGGAAGATCTTAGACTTAATCTTTTCTTAGGTAGATTTGATTTAGGTATCTTTAAACTTGACTTGACATAGCCATAACCATTATGTTAACCTAGTGGCATGGGTTAGCTTAGATTGTTAGCCATGTTAGATCAGGACTGAGCCGACAAATATGGTCAGGTAAGTGAGATCGATGGAAGGGATATGCCATTAACTCGATAAGAATGCATTCGAGTCTAGTAGCTCCTAATTAAAAATCAGTCGATCGTATCTGCTAAATTTATCTTAGATACCAAATTGTTGAGCCAGAACCAATCGGGTTAGCCTACAATCCAGACTCTAACCACTGAGCCTAATTAGGTCTTAACTTGATCGATCACTCATGTGACTCAACCTTGACCCAGACTTAATCCTACTAGGTTGGTCAATTTAAGCACTCTTGATCCCATCTAACCAACTATTGATTTGATTTGATCAACCGCTAGACCTAATTGAGCTATCAAAGTCCAAACCCAATTTTATGAATATGTCTTAGATCTAGAAATTCTTAATTTTAGATCTAATATATTTCATAATCTTAATTCTAGATTAAGTTTAGGATTCATAAATGAAACATGTATATAAAATCCTAGGGCTTCAGGATCTAGGGTTTTGCAGAAAATAAGTTTTAGATTTCTGATTAATGACGAACGTGCAGCACCCCTACACATCATAAGAACACCCTATCGAATTGAAGGAGAGGGTCTTTAAATCCTACTTTGTTCTTATGACCAGATGGCCAAGGAAAATGCCTTAATTAGAAACATGATAAAACTACAAAACTAATTAGATCTACATCATATATCACATATATAAAAATTGATCTAACTAAAAACATGTTTTGCATACAACTCATGTATCATATCATGCATATTTTTAGATCTAAATTATTTCAAAAATATCTAAAAAATCAGATTTAAATTTGATCATATTAAATTAAAATTTATTCTAGATAATTTTATAGAACTATTCTACAACTAGTCTAAACATGCATCTATCATATCTCATACGAACAAATTAAATAAATTTATTTTTTATTTTTTAGATCTAATTATAATATTTATAATATCAAAATATAGTAAATAAATAGATCTAAAAATTATAATTAATTAAATTAAAATTATGATCATGTTAGACTACACATAGAATTATTCTATCCTAATCTAGTCATGCATCTCATACATCTTAGATCTAGATTATTTAGTTTTTAATTTTTTAATTTTAGATCTAATCATATTTTATGTGACATCTAAAATCATCTAATTATTAGATCAAAAAAAAATTAAAATTAGATCTAATGAATTTTGGAACCTGGCTCTGATACCAGTTGAAGGAAAAAATCTTGTTCTCCGGGTCAGGTTCGTTTAGTTTTGATTGGATCAAGAGGGATATTTCAAAAATATTTCTCTAAGATTCTAATTAGATCTGAGACTCTTTAAATTTAATTTTATTGATCTAATAAAATAAAATAAAAATTAAATTAAATCTAATTTAATTTTATCTTTATTTTGGATAATCCAATTATCCTATGATGATCTCGATGTTTGCCTGAGGTTCTGGATGTAGCCATGCAAGCGCTTGGCCTCTATCGGTATCCACTTAGGCAGGATCTAGAGATCTTCTCCTTCTCAATCAATCCTTTAAAAATTAGATCTAGATCTGATCTTGAATGATCTTCAAAAACTCTTTTGAAGAACAACTATTGTCTCTTGCAGCAGTGCTGCCTTCTTCCTTTCCTATAGCCTTTCACTTGCTTGGATCGCACCTAACTCATGCCCAAAACCTCTTGAATGTGGAGAGGAGAGAGAAGACTAGAGGGTGGCATGGAGAAAGTGGGAGAAAAGGTTTGTGGAATGGGTTAAAGGTAGAAACTTTTATGCTAGGCGCAGATAGGGTTTATATAGACTTTGCTGCACCATGTAGTGCCACATCATCCTGACCAATTATGGCCTTTTATGCAATCAGATCTAAATTTGATTGATGGGATGATATCATCAGATCCAATTAGATTAGAATCCCTCAAAACTCTACTTAGGTGGCACTAAGACTGGGTCAAACAAGTCTTCTTGACGCCATCTAGTTTGATTCCCTGAAGCAACTGGAGTCCCATCTGTATGGGACTCCAAATCTTATCCTCATGGGATGCACGCCTTCCTAGGCATGCACCCCTTACCTATCTGCTTTTTAGTAGGGGGACAAGGCCAAGGTTCTCTCCTATGGGTGTATGACACATGGGCAGATGTCTAAGTGTCAAAGATCAACATTTGACCAAAGTCCAAAGATAAGATTTAGCAGGTGATGGAAAATGGCAGGTGTTGTCTCAAATTTATTTCATAAATTAAGATAATCCTTTTCTAACCTAGACAAACTCCAGTCAAACTAGGTAAAGGTTCCTAAGTGAGCCTAAATATATTTAGCTTAGTCGAGACAAGTTTTAATGATTGTTAAAGGAGAACATTAGGCTCAATCGTGTGCTAGCATGATTTCGTTGAACCTAATTAAATCTTATTCAAATCAATTGAACTGTGTTAATCTAATTGATGATATCTAGATCCAAACCCTTGTTTGTGTGATTCAGTTAGATCTAGTTTCGTATGGTAATAGGATATGTCATGATCTCTATCATCGACATCATCGAAACATCTTCTGATGGATCAAAACTTTTCTAATTCAGACAACTAGTCTGATTGATCATCCAAATCATTCTAATTGCTCCTAAAATCCACCAGTGACACCTAGCAGCATATGGTGGCAATCAATCAAAATTGAAAGTGAACCTCTCGGTGTAGTTTTCTATGTGATTAAGTTCCTCTATCTTGAGCCCCGATCGGATTAGGGTTAAGGTGATCTCGTCAAACCCTAATATCCGTCATATGAATTAATCATTCAATTTAAGTCCAACGTGAAAATACTAATAGAAACTCTTTCTATTATTTCACTCTGCCATGGCCATGGGCTTTATGGACTTGATTCTCATGATCATCATAGAGCTGCTTCTCTTCTACCGAGGTAGATAGATCTCCTATTAGTGCAATCCAATTTCTACAATGAACATGTTATAGCCAACATACACCTCAGGATTTCGAATGGCTAGGAGATCGAGTTATGGTGTAGTCAAACTATAACACCCTCAAGGAGAATTGTCGATGCACCTCAGGTTAAAGAACTAGACATACTACTACAGCTTCGAGCTAGTCATCGACGAGAAGGTAGACTTTCTCATGACTGCTCGAGGTGATCACGCTTAGTGCCCTCGTTCTCCAACGAGTACCTGTACTCTCACTTTGATGTCTCTATATCGTAGACTCAAGACTCATCTATTCTAAAGAAGCGATCGTACACCAACCTTCTGTATCAATCATCATCCTCATGATGATCCTATGGTCGAGAACATTTTATGAGTTAATAATGAAAATTCATGTCTTAAATTTTCAACTCTTGAAAATATAAACTATCATTACCACTAACTCAAGGAATGTATCATAAATACTTTCAAATACACACTATGATAGAAAATAAGTCATTTTATTATTTATAGTTAAAATTATAATTTTGCCCTTAAAAGTGTATTACAAGTGTCAGCCAATCTGGCTTCTAGGGCACATATATCTAACAAACTCCCACTTATCCTAAAGCCAATTGGCTACAAATCTAGGTTCAATCTTCTCAAGATGGACTTCAATCTTCTGCTGACCCAACAACTTTATGAGTGGATCTGTCGCATTATCTGCAGAGTCGACTCTCTTGACCACGACGTAACCTTTCTCAAGATAATCATGGATGAGGTGGTATCGCCGCTCGATGTGCTTAGATTTCTGATGAGACCTCGGCTCCTTAGCTAGGGCTATGACACTATTATTGTCATAATTTAGAGGAATGGCATCTAATAGCATCACTCCGATCTCTACGATGAACTTTTTATGCCAGATTGCTTCTTTCGTAGCTTTTGATGCGGTGATATACTCTACTTCCATGATGGAATCTGCTATTACTGTCTGCTTGAAACTCTTCTAACGATAGCACCACCATTATATACAAATAAACTCTTAGATGTCAACTTTCGATCATCTATATTAGACATAAAATTCGAGTCTATATACCCCTAGACTTGGAGTTCTCCATTACCAAAAACCAACAATATATCCTTAGTTCTTCTTAAGTACTTAAGAATACATTTCACAGAAGTCCAGTATCTTTCATTTGAATTCGACTGATATTTACTCATGACACTCACAACATGGGCTATATCAGATCGTGTACGTAACATAGCATACATGTGGCTCCCTATTGCTGAAGCATAAGGGATCTTACTCATGCGTTCAATCTCCTCAGATGTGTTGGAATATATTTTCTTGGAGAGATGAATGCCATGTCTGAACGATACCAATCTCCTCTTGGAGTTTTCCATGCTAAACCTCTTTAACACTTTCTCTATGTACATCTTCTGTGAAAGACTTAGCATCCTATTCGGTCTATCTCTAAAGATCTTAATTTTTAGAATGAAGGATGCTTCTTCTAAGTCTTTCATGGAGAATTTTTTAGATAACCATATTTTAACTATGGTCAACATGGGAATATCATTTTTAGTAAGGAAGATATCATCCACGTAAAGTATGAGGAAGATAATAATGCTCCCACTGATTCTTTTAAAAATACATTATTCCTCCTCGTTCTTGATGAAATTAAATAATTTGATTACATCATTAAAATAAGTATTCCAGGTCCGAGATGCTTGCTTAAGTCCATATATGGACCTTTGCAGCTTGCATGCTTTGTGATCGACATCACTGGATGTGAAACCTAGTGGTTGTTCCATATAGATATCTTCCTCAAGGTATTCATTTAAGAATGCTATTTTCATGTTCATTTGCCATATTTCATAATCAAAATAGGCTGCAACAGCAAGCAATGTATGGATGGATTTTAGCATAGCTACTAGCGAAAAGGAATCCTGATAGTCAATGCCTTCATGCTGACTATACCCTTGTAAGACTAATCTAGCTTTGAATGTCTCCACATTTCCATCTGTACCAATCTTTCTCTTATAGATCCATTTGCACCCAATAGGTACTATACCTTCAGATGGATCTCCCAAGATCCAGACTTGATTTGAGTGCATCAAGTCAATTTCTGACTTTATTATCTCTAATTATTTCTCAGAGTCGATATCCGATATTGTCTCATCATAGATTTTGGGATCATCACCATGAATCCCATTACCTATGAGAAATATTTTTTCTACTTTCTCTGAAATAGTACCTAAGTACCCCTCAATGGGATGGAAAACCCTTTCCGATCTATGAGGTCGAGGAGGTAGTGATTGTATTGGCTTAACCTGATTTGGTTTCATAGGATCCTTAGCTTATTGCTCTTATGAGACTTTCTCCTTGAGCTTGATCTGCTTTCCAATGTCGTCATCTTGAATAAACTATTTTTCAAGAAAAATGGCATGCCAACTCACAATCACATTATGGTTTTCTGGAATATAGAAATAATATTCTAATGATTCTTTAGGATATCCTATAAATCGAGCTCTAAAAGATCTATAGTCTAACTTGTCCGCTTGTTGTCTTTTAACGTGAGCCGGATAACCCCAAATTCTGAGATGACTCAAACTTGGTTTTTTACCATGCCATATCTCATACGCTATAGTAGGAACAGTTTTAGAGGGAACCCTATTCAGTAAATGTATAGCAGTTAACAGACTATGTCTCCAAAAAAATCAGGAAGGTCTATGAAGCTCATCATGGATTGGATCATATCTAATAGGATTCGATTCCTCTGTTCTGAAACCTCATTGAGTTGAGGTATTTTAGGTGAAGTACATTGAGAGACTATGCCATTTTGCTTGAGATAGTTTAAGAATTTTTGACTAAGGTATTCAACTCCTCGATCTGATCGAAGAATCTTAATGGGTTTTCCAGTTTGCTTTTCAACTTCATGTCTGAATTCCTTGAACTATTATCAACTTAATGGATTCTTCTACTTAATCTTTCTTTTCAACAAAAGAAGTAGTTCTTATCCATTGTCAAATATTATTTTTGGGATGAACCTTTCTTGTATAAGTATTGTGTAGACCAAGTCATTAGACGATGTACCCCAGAGGAAGAGATGGAGAAAATTCTACACTATTATCATGATCGAGAGGTAGGAGGACATTTTGGTCCAACTAGGATAGCTTACAAGGTTCTTCAATCAGGAATGTAGTTGAATGAGATGGATGAATTTCGCCATGATGCCTATGAGAATGCCAGGATCTACAAAGAACATACTAAGAAATGGCATGATAATAGTATTGTAAAAAGAAAATTCCATGAGGGACAGTAAGTTCTCTTTTATAGTTTATGACTATATTTGTTTTCAGAAAAGCTAAAATCAAGATGGATAGGTCCCTATATAATTACTAAGGTCTTTCTACATGGAGCAGTAGAGATCTCTAATGAATCAAAAGTTACCTTCAAGGTTAATGGACACAGGCTGAAGCATTACAAGATCCAGCATAAAGCTCCAAAAAAGTCAAGCTGAAGACTATAAATCAGAACTAGTATGTAGGTTGTTTCTTTTTCTTTATTCTTTTTATTTCGAGTCTTTTCTTTTATTTTTTTGTAGTTTCTTGTTGCTCTTTTATTACTTTGGTGTGTTTTTAATTTTATAAAAAAATGAATGAGAACTCAAGCTAGTTTGCAAAGTTTTAAGGAACTAGTTTGGACCAATAATACATTGAATCAGGTGTATTCTTTTCTATCCCTTATTTTACTCTTTATTTTTCTTTCTCTATTGAGAGAATATTGATTAAGTTGAGGGATAGAAAAATTTTTATAAAAAAATAAATAATTTAAAATTTTTTAAAATTTAATTTAGATAATTAAAAAAAATTATAAATCATGTGTCAAGAAAGAAAATTTTGAGCAAGATAGACTAGAAAAAGTAAAAAAGTTAGAAAGTATTTGATAATGAATGTAGCGAGTCAAGAAGTAAACTTGTTAATCAAACTTTTAGTGGCTTACTTAGGTCACCTAAAGACATTAGCACTTCTAATTGCACAAGCACACTAACAAGGCAAAGTAGGTGTTGATTATAAGGCTAACTGAGGATTCAATTATCATAGAAAATTGATAATTAATATACATTCTAATTAAAGAAACTTGAATTTAAAGAAAAGAGCTACCTGCCTAAAATAAAAGTACAGAATATAGAGTATATGTGGATTGTCCAAAGCTTAGTAACTAGGTCTCTATACCTAACTCAAGTGTGAAGCTTCACATAAAACGATGGAGGGAAGGCTGGTAATGCTTAGTATAAAAAAAAAAGGCAGTGTGAAAGCTACCTTAGTTCATGAACTTAACTTGAGAATATATAAAAAATTAATCCAAATGGATGATAAGAGAAGATACATTTGTCCTTTAAATTAGCACCAAAATGCTAAGTTAGTCATCTCTAACACAAGTGCTGTAAATCTTTATATGTACTTTAAGAAAGTTTCTAATTGTACTGACTACAAAATTTGCTTCTGAAACTTAATACTTAGTTAGTGGTACTTTATAAACTTTTGGATCTTTAAATCTAAATCTATTTTTATGATGGAGGTTTCTATTCAAATATGGTGATTAATTAATTAAATAATACATTGCTAAGGGACTAGTAATAAGTAAGTTAGGGAGTATGATAAGTATTATAAATATAATAATAAAAATATTAAATTATAAAATAATTTATTTTATTTTTAAAAAATTGATGCTTTTATTGATATTTTCTAGAAAAGATAGTTGCTAATGAGAAGAGCTCATTTTTTTGATTTAAAGAAAAAATTTGAAGCAAAATGGACTTAAAATGAGCCCAAAATCAAATTCAAAAGAAAAGAAAAAAATAAAAAATAATAAAAAAATATAATAAAAAGGCCAGCCAGCTCAGCAAAAATTGGCTCAAAATCGATCGGCCCAACTGTAGAACCAGCGTGCATGAGGACCAGCCCATGCCTGTTAGCCCACTCTGGTCCAGCATGGACCGGAACAGTAATCAGACCATGATAGACCCTTAACGAGTCCACACCCAAAAAATGTGTGCATAGGGTATTATTGTAATTTTGCATGGCATGGCGCTTTCTAATTTGACGGGTCTATGCAAGGTGTGGTCTACATGTGGTCTACATAGGCGGATGGTGTGATTGGATGGCTCATGAGGCTGCCAGTCTTAATCCAACGAATGGGATGATTTCCAGGTTTAATTCGAAATCTCAAGCCCAATTGCACGATCCAACGATGGAGTGAGCAATCGATCAAGATCTTGATGGCAGGCATGCGATCCTATTTTGATTAAGCAAATCTGGAGCTCTAAAGCACGATTGTGTGGCCCAAAATCCATTATCAACTTGAGCCAACGGCCATAGTTTGATCCAATTTGATTTGGGAATTAAAACATTATTTCTGGGTGATTTTTCGTTAGTTTGATCTTCATCCTATTGCTATCACAATCTAGGGAGTTCCAAGAGCATTCAAAGATTGAATTTTAGCCAAATTCGATATTCTTCAAGAGGACTTCAACCCAAACTCAATCCCCTGCTCTATTTAAAGCCTACAGCCGAGAAGAAATAGGGTACAGCAGATAGAATAGAGGAATAACAGAACAAAGGATAGAATAACATAGTAGAATAGAGCTAGGTAGGGGAGGGGTGATCGGAGAGAGTTAGGATTTTTGAAGAAGAATTTGATCAAAGAAAGAGCCACATCTTTTCTTTCTTCTTTCTTCATGGTTCATCTTCTAAATCTAGCACATCCACCAATGGCTCTCCTCCATCAACTTCTTCATGCCAAGAGCAATGATCGATGGCAAAATTCAGCAACAAGCAATTTTTTGTTTGAAATTTTTTATGCTTTTTATTTTATTTGCTATTTTTTTTATTTTTATCATGAACTAAATTTATTTTACTAAGCCTAAGGTGTAGCCACTCTTTTGATGCAATATTCAATATGATTGGATTTTAGATTTATATTTTGTTCATGAGGAGTATATAAATTGTTCTTAATACTTTTAGATTACTGGCCATCTTCTAATTTATATATCTTATGTCTGAATTAGATTAATGTTCTTATGCATATGGTAATTTTAATGCACTTGGGATGCAGCGTATTTTAATTAGAGGGTTTCATAAAACTTAAGGCATCAATATTTATTTAAATTATACCTGAACCAAAGAATTATTAATAAATATTGATACTTTTGCTATGTCTGGACCAAAGGATAGTGAATATCATAGGAGACTCCACTGTCACATGAAATAAAATTAATCTAATTTTTATTATTACTTGAATATTGTATTGATTAAGTTAGTGAACCGATTGCCTTAGTATCCTATTGCTCTTGAATTCAACCCTAAAAGTTACACCCTTTCTATTTTCTTAAAATTTCTTAATTATTTTTTATTTCTTTTTACTTTCTTTATTTCTTATAAATTGATTTTTTTAAATAAAGCTTAGGAAAGAGTTTTTCGGTGCTTATTTTTCAATCCTTTAGGAATGATACTCTACTCATACATACTTTATTACTTAATCAACTAGTGCACTTGCCATAGCGATAGATTTAAACACATCAATTAGCTTCACAAGGAGCCGATGAATATAGTGGACAGTCATCGGCAGGTTGTCCCTTTAAGAAAGGGAGAAAGAAAAGAAGAAGGTGCAGAAGAACAATACTGAGGATTCTAAGTCTACTCAGGACAGAAGCCTAAAGCAGATCAGAGTCAAGCAGCATGCTTCTTCTATAAGAAGTTGGAGCACTGAAAGAGGAATTATCCTTTTTATATATCATCCATTAATTCGAGCAGGCCAAAGAGGAATAAGCAAAAGGTTGCTGGACAAGATACTTATATGATAACACCTTATAATTTCTCTATCTATGATACTACTATCTAGGTATTGAATACTAGAAGTCCTATTAATATTTATAATTCATTGTAGGAATTTCAGGTCGGTAGGAAGTTCGAGGATGGCAAGTGATTTCTGATCATTGGAGATGAAAGATTTGTTCTAGTTCTAACTTTAGGAATAGTTTATCTTATTCTCAATTCAAATATCATTTCTTTAGATGATTGTCATTATTGTCCATCTTTTCTTTTAAATATTAGTTTTGTAAGCATTTTGACCAAGAATGGTTATAGCTTTTTAATAAAAGAAAATTTTTATGATTTCATTATCAATGGTGTTACTATGATGCATGGATAATTAAAGAATGATATTTATATTATATCATAGTCTATTAGTATAATGTACACATCAAACAATCCCCAAAGTTAGATAATGTCAATGATACCTATCTTTGGCATTGTCGGCTAGGTCATATAAACAAAAATAGGATAAACAGATTAACCAAAGAGGAAATCCTCGATATTAATGATTGTGAATCATTACTGACCTATGAATCTTATCTTTTTGATAAGATGACAAAGTCATCTTTTAAAGAAAAGGGTGAAAGAGTCGATGATATTTTGAGTCTAATACATAATGATATATGTGGACTTATGAACATAAGTGCAAGAGATGGATATAGTTACTTCATTACTTTCACTAACGACCTATCGAGGTATGGGTATGTCTCTCTTATAAAACGTAAGTCCGAATATTTGAAATGTTCAAATGATTCAATAGTGAAGTAGAAAAATAAATTAAAAAGAGTATTAAAACTCTTTGGTCAGACCAAGAAGGAGAATACTTCACTAGTGAGATATTGACATATCTAGAAGAGAATGGGATTCTCTCATAATAGATACCTCTTGAAACACCATAGCATAATAGTGTGTCTGAAAGAAAGAATCAAACTCTATTGGACATCGTTTGATCCATGATGGGGTTTACTAATCTGCCAATCTTCATGCTATGTTCTTAACAAGGTTTCGAGCAAGTCTGTCGCTAAAACACCATATAAGATATAGATAGGATATAAACTGGTATTATAACACTTGAAGGTCTGGGGATGTACAGCTTATGTTAAATGTTTAAAGACAAATAAGCTTGGACCAAGGTCTGATAAATGTTTGTTCATAGGATACCTCAAAGAAACTAATGGATATTACTTCTACCTTTATGAAGAATAAAAGGTATTCATCAATAGTAGGATAGTCTTGGGATATCAACTCACTCTGATACCGATTGTTATGGAGTTTGGTCGAAAAACCACCATCTTAGGACCTTCTTGATACCACTTGTGTTGCACTCGATCATATGTAGATATCGCAAAAGAAAGAAAGAAGAATAAAAGATAAGAGACAACACATAATTAAGTATGTAGATTAGACTAAGATCTATCTCTATGGGGCATGTAAATTTTACTATGAGAAAAAAAAAAATAAATACAAGAGGAACCAACCACTCAACTCTTATGCAAGAGTCTCTCAATAAAAAGCTCCAAAACTCTTATAAAAGCTCTCTAAAATCTCTCAAGAAGCCTATCAACACCTCTAGGATGTCACTAGTTTTCTAACACAATAAATGGTTTGTTAATCAAAGTTATATAAACTTCAGAAATTCAAAAATAGTATTTTAGCAGAAAACTCGGTATGAAATACATCCAAGATCAATTTCTGCCCGTCCGATCATGATCAGCTCTCTCTTGAGCCATCGAATCACATAACAGATCTCTTGATCAAGCTCGAATCATGCCTAGACCATTGGATCATGATCAGCTTGTGTTTGAGCCATTCGATCGTGCAATCGATCCTAGATCAGCCCGTAAACCATGAGAAATGGCCTGGAAATGGCTACTGGTCCACCGTGGCACTACAAGAAAGAGGACTTTTATCGATGCAAAATTTATCTACGCAATATTTTGCATAGGTAAAATGGACAATTGGCTAATAAACAATAAAACATCGATAAAAAGGGCATTATTAGCTACGTATAAAAATATACATCATAAAAAATAATTATCAATGCAAATATACCATCAGTAATTTAAACAAAGCATCGATAATGGATAGTCTTAATTTTTTATTTTGGCAAAATATTTACTGATGCAAAATTTCCATAAGCAATAAGCTTTATTACCTACACAAAAAAGAAATGTAGGCAACTAATCTAATTGCCTACGGCAACTTAACATCAACAAATGGTTTTCTTCTTTATTTATTTTTTTATTTTGCCAAAATATTTGCCGACACTATTTTTGCATAGGAAATGAATCTTATTGCCTACGTAAAAGGAAAGCATAGGCAATTACATTTTTTGATGCCTAATTTGCATAGGCAATTAGCCTTATTTCCTATGGAAAAGTAAAAATAGGAAATTAACCTTATTGGCTACACTTACGTAGCATTGAAAAATATTTTGTAAAATAAAAAATAAACAAAAAAATAAATATTTGCTAATGTAAAATTTTCCTAGGGAATAAGAGTTATTGCCTACGCTTTCTTGTTACGTAAGTAATACTATTATTACCGATGTCAGATTACCATTGAAAAATAGTTTTAATTTTTATTAAATTGTTTACATTTTTTTATGCTTCTTTATCATCGGCAATAAGCTTAATTGCCTACATAATGAAGTAGTGTAGGTAATTAGATTATTGCCTACATTTTCTTATGTCAAAAATAGTTTTTTAAATTAATTTTTTTATTTTCTTAAATAATTTGCCATTATCTAAATAATCTATGGGTATAATTTTAGAATTTTAAGCTCATCTTCACCATTCATTATCTAAATAATTATCATTAGAGTATCATCACAAAAGTCCACTTCGATCTGGTAGCCCTAGCTATATCGATCAATAAAATTTGATTTTGATGACCATGAACAACCATATGATAATCTGATAGATAGAGACCATCGATGGATCCAAAAATTTACAACGATGATCTTGGTGATATTTATAGTATACTATCAAAATTTTATCTCAATCGAACATCATTATCATGATCAATTTAGTATGGGATGATTTTGATCGTTAAATCAAATATACATAATCAAAAGGCCAAATAACGTTCGATTATAGAGTGATTTTTTAGATAAATGATTTCTGCTACTACTTTGATCATTTGTATGATGGTGATCGTAAAATTTAGACTGCACGCATATAAGCAATCCAAAACTATTTCTTGATACTCATCTTAAGATCCTTAAGTAATTGTACTTGTGCTTTTATAAGATGTACTTAACATGGATGGTTCATACATGCGCGGTATAAATTTTGCAATCACCACCATATAAATGATCAAAGTAGTAGCAAAGATTATTTATCTAAAAATTATCTTACAATTGGATGCCATTCATTCTTTTAATCATGCATTTTTCATTTAACAGTCAAAATCATTACATGCTAAATTGATCATAAAAATGATATCCGATTGAGATAAAATTTTAATAGTGTGCTACAATATCATCGAGATTATCATTGCAAATTTTTGGATCTATTAATAATCTCCATCTATCAGATCATTATATAATCATTCATAGTCATCGAAATCAAATTTTATTGATCAACATAGCTAGGGCTATGGGATCGAGAAGAATTTTTGTGACAATACTCTGATGATAATTATTTAAATAATGAATGATGAAGATGGGCTTTAAATTTTAAAATTATATCTATAAATTATTTAGATAATGATAAATTATTTATGTAAATAAAAAAAATATTTTAAATTTTTTTTTGACACAATCAAAATGTACATAATAACCTAATTGCTTATGCTTTTCACTTACGTAGGTAATTAAGCTTATTACTGACTATAAGGAAGCATCAAAAAATATTTTATGATAAATAAAAAATTTAATAAAAAGTAAAACTTTTAGCGACATAAACTTAGCATTAGTAAAAGTTATTTTTGATGGATATTTTGCATTAAAAAATACTTTTTAATTTTTTTAATTTTAGTAAAATATTTTTTGACTCTACTATAGCATAGGTAAATATCTTGGTTATAAAAAATTAAAAATTAAATAAAAAGAAAAAAAAAATTTTTGACATAATTTTCTATAGGTACTAAGTTTTATTTCCTACATTTTCTATTTACGTAGCTAATTATGATAATTTCCTATGCAAAATTTGCATTGATAAAATTTTATTATTTTTTTAATTTTAATAAAACATTCTTCGATGCTATGTTATCATAGGTAAATGTCATTTTTCTTGATACCTATTTTTCATCGATAATTAGTTAATTTTTGACGTAAGTTTCGTGTCGATAAATGTCTGGAGATATTTACGAAACCAATCCCTTCGCATGTTTTCAGCTCCCACCCCTACCCTCCTACTTCCCCTAGCCCGAACCCACTCCCACCCCACCATTTCGATCCCTCACTCTCACTGTGGGTCATCCCCGCCTTTGCCTCCATTGCTGCCATTACCACCATCGTTGTCGCTATCGCTACTGCCATCGCCGCTTTGCCGTCACCACCTTACCACCGCCCCAAAAAGGTAAACCCTTTTTTATTTTTTTTGGATCCTGAGGAAGGGAGGAGTGGGGGGGGAGGTTGGTTGCCCAGATGTGTGTTTGCGGGTGGGGTAGAGGGTTGCTACATGCCGGTGCGGGGGGGGGGGATGTCACATTCAGAGTGGACCCAAATTCGGGCATTTTGGGGGAAGGAGAAACACCACAGAGAGGTGGAAAGGAAGGGATGCCATGCATGTGGGGGTGGGGGGTTTTGTGTTCCCATCGATGGTCTACCAGAGGCCCGGGGAGGAAGGGGGCTAGTCGCATGGAGGTCGGGGGTGGATCACCGAGGCCTAAGGGGGTAGGGGACGATCACTGGGGCCAGGGGCAGACCACCAGCACCCAGGGGGATAGGGGATGACTGCTGGGGCCGGGGGCAGACGGCTAGGGGTGGAGCAGCTGGGGTTGGGTGGGTGGGGAGTTTCTGGCGTGTGGGGGAAGGAGGAGGTGAAAAAAGTAATTTTTTTTTAAAAATTAATAATTTTTTAATAAAAGTAATAAATTATTTTTTTAATAAAAATAATAATAAGTATTGAAAAGTAATTTTGAATAATATTTAAAGATAAATTATTTTTAGAATAAAAATAATTAGATTTTTAAATAATGATAAAATATTAGTTTTGAAAAAATAATTTTAAATGGGGTGAGGGCGGCACTAACAGGAGGGACCGGCCCATGGGCTAAATGTGCTCATGTGCAAGTCAATTTCAAAAATAATTTTGAATAACATTTAAAAATAAATTATTTTTTATAATAAAAATAATTAAAATTTTAAAATAATGATAAAATATTATTTTTAAAGAAATAATTTTGAGTCGGTAAGGGGGCACTGATAGGAGGGGCCAGCCCATGGGCTGAATGTGCTCATGTGCATGTCAATTTCGAAAATAATTTTGAATAATTTCTATTTAGTGCTTATGTGCTCATGTTTAATTTCTCTTTAGTTGAGGTTAGTTTATGAAATATAATTAATGTTATATTTTATTATCATTCTTGATTGATGATATTTGTAATATATGTTGTTGATAAATGTTATTTAACTTTGATTTTCTTTTTATTCTTTATTCGAGGTTCATATTGGTAGTTTGTTGTTAAAGCTACATTAGTTTATATTTTTTTATTCATGAAATTTATTGCATAAAATTTTTTGTATTACTATTTAGTCCCTACTGAAGTTTATAATTTAATATAGAAAACATCCATATTTTAGAGAAAACTCTATCAAAATGTTAAGTTATCCTTTTTTGATAAATTAGGATACCATTCATGAATATATGTTCAAAGATGGTAGCCAAATTATATTGAGCCATAGATTTCTATTCAAGAGTCGATCCCGATGCCCCATTTTTGGATATTTTAGAAAAGCTTTAATTTTATTCTTATTATTAGTCAATATTTTATTTCGTTATGTGGTGTTCAGTAGTTTACTCTCATCTATTCTTTGGGTATATATTGGATAGGGTGCATAGGCACCGTATTCACATTATATACTTAGAAAACCATAAGAAGATGCTATCAAAATTTTTTTAATAGTGGAACAAAATATCGACTAATAACAATAATAAGATTATTACTCATCTGAAAGGGATTGGGCCACACCTATTAGAAATGGATAGGATTATGCATTTTTAAAATCTTACTAATAACACATATTTTAATGATGAACATTTCTCATGGATAGATGAAAATTATTGACAAGAGTTGGATGAATGCTCGCTCTATCATCTTACTTGAATACCAATAAGAAGTTAGGGATTTTATGATATTTGCATGAGAAAGAGTTGATCCTAATAAAATCAAATGTTCTTATCGGAGATGTCACAATAATTACTTCCAGCCTATAGATATAGCACTAGAGCACTTGTTGAATTGGGGTATGGATTCAAAGTATACTATTTAGGATTTGCATGGGTAATGTAGACCTACTAATATAAGAGACAAATATATGTGTCAACAGTTTGAACCAATTGGCATCAATAAGATATTAGATGATTTATATGAAGGGGCATATTTTGACAACTCTCCTGATAGTACGAATAATACAAATGATGGACATTTTGAAAAACTAATGAGAGATGCCAAGGAGCCATTGTATCCAAATTATAAGAAGTTTTCGATGCTTGAGTACTTGTTAAAGCTTCTCCATGGTAAAACCATGTTTGGTTGGAGTCAAAAGTCGTTTGACTTTATATTGAACTTAATCAAGGAGGCATTATCAGATGCTGAAAAGCTTCTAAAATTATATTCAAAGGCAAAAAAAATATATGTATGAACTTGGATTGGGTTATACACTGATACATGTATGCAAGAATGATTGTGTATTGTTTTATAAAGAGCATCAATACTTGGATTGTTGTCCAGAATATGGTGAGTCAAGGTATGCTGAAGATTTCGAAAGAGGTAAGAAGTAGCCTCACAAGATTTTGAGATACTTTCTATTAACACCAAGACTTTAGAAACTTTATCAATCATCGAGGACTACCGAGGTGATGAGATGGCATCATGAGATAAAAATTTCTGAGGATAACATCATTAGTCATCCAATAGATTCTATAGTTTTGAAGGAATTCAATAAACAATATCCTCATTTTGCTAATGACCTACACAACATTTGTCTTGGCCTAGCATATGATGGTTTTAATCCATTCGAGACTATGAGCAATGCTTACAGTATGTAGCTAGTTATGCTAATACCATATAATGTTGCACCATAAAAATATATAAAAGAGCCATTTATATTTTTATCATTGCTTATTTCTAGACCTAGAGCTCCTGATAATGAGATAGATATTTATCTATGACCTATAATCAATGAATTGAGAGAACTTTGGGAGATTGGTATTGTAACATACGATTCAATTAGTAAAAAAAATTTTTGATTGCATGCAATGATAATATGGATAATTAATGATTTTTCGGCATATGGCAATCTACCTAGATGGAGCACAAAAGGATATTTGGCATGTCCAATTTGCAATGGTGATAGCTACTTTATTAGACTGAAGCATGGAAGAAAAATTATCTATATGGATCATTGCAGGTTTTTACCATCTAATCATTCTTGGAGAATCCATCAGAATCGATGCTGTTGGATCCTGGTACCCTTCTGATACTAGTATTGTGCCTATGGCTGCTCGAAATCACAATCGTAGATCTGATCTCTTACATAAAACTTAGGTGTTAGTCCAAAAACATGATGAAGAACAAACTAGATAGGTGGCACCTAGGGCTTAAAGTTGGAACTAGAGAGAGAAAAGAGGAGAGAGTTAGGGAGAAAAGCTCTATATTGATTTCATTCCTTTATAAAAGATACAATACCTGGGTTTATATATCCTAGGATTTCTGCTACACCACATAAATTCTAATAAACCTAGACCCTAGCTAAAAAGCTTTCCTAGGCTAATCCAATACATAAAAGCACTTACCGAGCTCATATACACTCATATCTCTGAAGAAAACAGATCTAGGCTTTCAGGATTATATTTTAAAACTTTTTCAAAACATGCAATGGAAGAGATGAATTAATCATATAAATTCATAAATAACATAAGAAAGAGCCCTAGATCTAGGATCCTATTATATGATTTAAGCATGCTATTAAATTATAAATTAAAATATGAAAAAGTTTTATGTTGATCATATCAATAAGAAAACTATACTAGATCAAATCTAGGTATGAAATAGGGAGATCATATCACCCTTACCATTGCATGTTAGACTATCAAGCTCGCTAATCCAGGGCTGAGGTTGCTACTCTGAGCCACACATGCATTCGGCCTCTATAGGTTATCCACACGAGCCCTCGATCACTGATCAGAAGTACAATGGCTGGAAATCAGCACAACAAGCTAGTACCGTGCTGATCCTTTTTTGATGGTCAATTTGGAACCTCCTTCCTCAAATCTTGGACTCTCTAATTTTTAGAAGGAAGGAAGAAGAGAATCTGAGACACCTCTCAAAAACTCACAAAAAGATGGAGGATAAGATCTAGAGGAAAACCCTAGAAGAAGTCCCTTCTTCATCCTTATTTCTCTCACCAAGACACTTGAGCTTGTGTCTTCTCAAAATCCAATGCCCAAGCACTTTTCTCTCAAGCCTTTCCTATGCCTAATATCTCTCTCTTAGGTCTAGAATCTCTAAAAAAATTAGGTCCAAAGACCTCTTAAATAGAGAGATATGGAGCAATCCTTGTCTAGGTCAAGTATCTAGCAAGGGTTCTCCAAATTGGGCTAGAGTTGGGGTGCCCAACTCTTGGGCGCCCCCTCCTTCTTTTCTACCATGGACCATCAAGAATAGGTGCATAATATCTGCCATAAAACCCATGAAAATCCCAGAAAAAATTTGGATAAAATTGGCACTATAAGGGAAGACTTTTGGTTTCCTAAAATTCTATCTCATAGAATTTGAAATCAAAACTAATTCCTACTTTGACTTGGTCCACATGCATTTTTACCATGTAAGAAAGAAAGGGAAAGAAGAGGATGCACGTGAAAGGCCTAGGAATGAGGAGTTTTCATGCAAAAACTCCTAAAAAATAGGGTGGGGGCATTGAGATTAAGGTGGCACAAGGAGAGAAGTCCTAGTCTCACTAGGACTTCTATTTTGACTTGGTCAAAGTAGATCTTTGAATCAAATTAAATCAGATTTAATTCAACCCAATTAGAATAGATCTTAGTCCAACCAAGACTCTAATTAAATTAGATTAAATTTAATTTAATTTTAATTTAATTTTTAATCAAATTAGAGATTGGGTGCAAACAAGTCCTAATTGAACTAGGACTCATTCTTCCTTGCAATTGGCTTATCCAATAAACTAATTAGACTTGATCCAATCAAGTTCAAATAAAATTTAATTAAATTATATTTAATTAAACTTAATCTTAACCTTTGGCTTAATCAAATTAAGCTAATTAGCAATTCAATTTCTAATCGATTCTCCTATAATTTTTGCACTAGGTTAAACATCAATCATATTAAATGTTTAATCCTAGAATGATTCTTAATCATCGATCAGCCATCCAATCAGATCAAGAACTCTTATGTGTGTGACCTCATAGATTTGAACCTAAGCTGGTAGCATAGCAATAAATTTTTGTACTAATTGAATTGACCATCTAGCAGTGGTATCCGACGGTTGGATAGGTCGAATGTGTAGAACAACATCCTTAGAACCCATGTGGATATAGTTTTCATATAATTCATCCCCTAGACCAAAATACTCATAGGACACCTCAGAGTTTAACTGTCAACCTTGATTAGGTCATCCACATTGTATCTCAAAATACCAAATCCATCTTATGGATTATCCTAGCCAAGGTTTTGCTATATTGAAATATAGTGATGCATTCTTTTCCAACTCTTGGAGTGGTCAATCCCATCTTGATCACTCATTGACTTTACAAGTACTTGACTGTGCCCAAAAATCTTTCATTACTGAATTAAAAATTTAGTTAGTCTGGTACCAAAGCACAGTGAGATGCTTGCAAGCCACAATGGTGATCTCAGGTCTAAAGGATACTTATACCTATATCCCATCAGAGCAATTCTCAATAGCAGAATGCTCTAGAGTTGGTCATGTTCAGTGACGATATATCCTTACATCTCACTTGTATACCATACCAATGTCTTCATACTCCTTAGTTAAGAGGACAACCAACCTATATGGCATACAATGATCTTTGCTCGACAAACGCTGTCATCCTAATTAACAGCATATCATTTGGTCATAAACTATTTAAGAACTAATCGATAAATTCTCTCTTTATCAAAAATAAATAATCCTAAAAACTTCATCATAATAATGGAGTTCATTAGAAGATGTAGACTTTATGATGAAAATATCAAAATATTTATTTTATTCATTAATAAATCAATTATAATTATAAGATAGCTTAACCATCAATAGGCTGACGCTTAGCTTTGAAACATATTTTTCAATAACTTCCACTTGTCCTAAAGCCACTCAGCACTGTATCTAATATCCATCTTCAGCTTATGGTCGTCGAACTTCTTTATCACCAGGGCTTTAGTGAAGGGGTCGGCCAGGTTTTTCTTTCTATCAATCTTCTAAAGATCGATTTTATCTCGATCCATGATCTTTCTGACCAGGTGATAGCAGCACAGTATGTGCTTTGTCCATCGATGTGCCTTCCATTTCTTTGCATGAGCAATGGAACTAGTGCTATCATAGTAGAGTAGGATCGGACCATCAAGGGAGGGTGCTACTCCAAGCTTGGTGATAAATTTCCTCAGCCACACAGCTTTTTTCGTAGCATCTGATATTTTGATGTACTCTACCTCATAAATAGAGTCTACCACAGTATGCTGCTTGGAATGCTTCCAGTAGATGACTTCATTATTTAGGATAAAAATATAACCTGACATGCTTCTACTGTCATCATGGTCAGATTGAAAGCTAGAGTCTGTAAATCTTTCAAATTTCAGATCTGACTCGTCATAAACGAACCATTGGTTCTTAGTATTTCTCAAATACTTAAGGATGGCTTTAACCACTTTTCAGTGATTTTCTCCTGGATTAGATTGATTTCTACTCACTACTCCTAGTGAGTAGGCCACATCTGATCTCATACATATCATGGCATATATGATAGATCTTACTATCGAAGCATATGGGACTATACTCATACGCTTTCTCTCTTCAGGAGTTGTCAGACAATCCTTCTTAGAGAGAAAAATTTTTTGGCCTATCGAAAGATAGTCTTTCTTGGAATTCTCTATATTGAACCTCTTCAGTACAGTTTCTATGTATGTGGACTGGAATGTAACATCCCGAACTAGCAAAATAGAAAATTAAAAGATTATTTATTCAAGTATGTGTAGTATTGATATCTTGAAAGAAATTCAAAGTAATATTAGTAGGTATAATAATTTTGAAGTATAAATTATGACTATCTACTATTGCGAGTCTTGAAAAATTTCTAGGTCTGGAAGCTAGCACCTATAAGGGGGGCTATATAAAATATATATTTTCTTGGAGCAAAAAGTTTTGATAATTGATCCTTAGGTATTGGTAAGTTGCAAAATAATTTTTAACAAAGTTTGGAGATCCTTTAACCTATGTGTTTTGAAGCATGAAAGTTTTAAAAATTTCGAGTTTGGAGAATTTGAACTAGAACCCAAATTTTGAAATCTTATTCTTAAGGATTTTGATTTTTTTAATATTTTTATTGAATCCAAATAGGGGGGTGTTTCTTATTTACATTTATGTTTTAAAGTTAATGAAGAGTAAAATAAATGAGGACAGGGCTGACCTATGTTGGGGTGTCGACCCCAATCATGAAAATTTCTGGGAGCAGGTTTAACCGAGAGGGTTTCGAGTTGGGATTTTTAAATCACTCTTCAAGGGATAAGTGAGCAGCTTAAGGACTTAACTAATAGCTAGAAAATCCTTGTGCTAACACCTCAGTAGCTCAAAATTTAATGAAAATTTTCTAGTTTGACACCTAGCAGCTCCTTTTGAGCTATTTTTTTTCCAACATAAAACTCATCAGTTGCCTTGGGTGGTTCTAGGTTCTGAAATTTAGCAGAGAGAAAATAAAAGAAAAGAGAATTGGAGAAGGCCTTGTTCTCAATTAGAAATCAAAGAAAATCGATTAGGAAGAGAGAATTTAGTGGTGAGTTAGATTGAAGGAGGAAAGTTACTAAATTTGGAAGAAAGAAGCTTGTTTTGCTAACAGCAAGTTAGAGATAAGATTCTTAAGCTCTAAATTAGGTTTATATTAATCTTCCAAGTGTTGTAAGTAAATAGTAATTATAGTAAAGCAAGTTATATGATTTAAACATGAATTAAGGATGAAATATTGCTGTTTATCTTGATGGAAGTTACTTAAACAGTCTTAACAAAGAGTTGAATGTTATTGACTGATTTGAAAAATAGTTATGTGAATGAAAATATAGTTGAATCATTGGAAATCCCTGAATTATGTTGAAATTTAATTAAACCTAAGCTAAGGTAAGTGAAGTGAAATTAAAGTATGAACTAGAAGAGCTAATGAATAGGGATGAATGTAAAGGTTGGAAGAATTAAAGAATAAGCCTAAGAGAGTAAAGTATGTGCTTTGATGTTCTTAAATCATGTGGAATTATATTAATCAGTATTTATTGGTGTTATAGGAGAAGAAAAGAATTAGAAAAAGTTAACCAATCAGCTAGTAGCCTATTGAGGTGAGTGGTTTTCATATCCAGCCTTGGTGTTTTACTTATTGTATTTTATGATAAAAATAGCTTACTTTGGAAAGTAATTAGCTTTGGTATCCTTCAGCTTATATATGTATTTGTGTAAACATGAAAGCAGGGATGGAAATTGTTGGCTTTTACTATTCAGCTTTAGAAAATTTTAATTTATTTGGTTTTTGGAAAAGATTACCCATAGGAGTGATCAACTTATGTGGTGCATCCTTGCATTGGCATGAGTTAGCACCTCCACAGTCTTCATTTATGAATGCTCAGTGGGGCTTGGCAGTGTATCAAAATGCCTAGTGGGGCTTGGCAGTGTATCGGAATGCCGATGGGGCTCATTTATATTATTTAGCATCATATCATACTGCTTATCGACTATCTTGGAAAGAGTGCTCTGGGATTCAGTTGATAGTAGCTAAAAAGGAAACATGCATTGGCATGGCATGGTTTGGTATTTTGCTTTAATTCGGTGGGGTATATTTCAGCTTTATAAAGCATAAAAAGTAGTTCCTACATTTTAGTTTTTATTGTTATGTTGAATTACAAGTTAAGAATTCTTGTTTTTCCATTGTTAGATTGTTTATCCACTCACCGAGACTTTTTCAAGTCTCACCCCTCACTCTTTCTACTTGTAATTTTGGAAGTTGCATAGCTCAGAGATATGTTTTAGCCTATGTATCAGATGTGTCAGTATCTTTAGTGGCAAATACTATTTTGGTGATGATGGCGTGTAAAGGAAATGTATTTTGAGATGTATATAGCTAAGATAGTAAAGCTAGAAATAGTTATATGTATACATTGTAGTTTGTTTAGAAAGACATGTATTAAAAAGATGGTTAATGACGAGAATATATGTATAAAGTATGGTTTTCTTAGTGAAACCCTGAGTTTGTTTATATGAATTGATGATTTGACTTGAGATAATGGTTTATAGCAAAGATATAATTGAAATATTGAGTGTGGTTTTTAAGAAAGGATTTTAACTAAAATACCTATGTTGTAGATTGAAGAATTGACAAACTAATTACTTTGAGCAAGTTTATGTACTAATGTAGGTTAGTTACAGTTTAGAAATCTCCTTAACCTTTAGATAGGAGTGGGATGTTGTTAGATATGTGTGCCCTAGAAGCCAGATTGGCTGACACTTGTAATACACTTCTAAGGGTAAAATTATAATTTTGACTATAAATAATAAAATAGATTATTTTCTATCGTAGTGTGCATTTGAAAGTGTCTGTGATATATCCCTTGAGTTAATGATAATGATAGTTCATATTTTCAAGAGTTGAAAATTTAAGACATGAATTTTCATTATTAACTCATGAGGATAGTGATTGATCTAGAAGATTGGTGTACGATCGCTTCTTTAGGATAGATGAGTCTTGAGTCTATGGTGTAGAGATACCGGAGCAAGAGTATAGATACTCGTTAGAGAATGAGGGCACTAAGTATGACCTCCTCGAACAATCATCAGGAAGTCTACCTTCTCGTCGATGACTGGCTCGAAGCTGCAGTGGTGTATCTGATTTTTTAATCTGAGGTGCATTGGTAGTTCACCTTGAGGGTGTTATAGTTTGACTACACCATAACTCGGTCTCCTAGCCATTCAGAATTCTGAGGTGCATGTTGGCTATAGCATGTTCATTGTAGGAATTGGATTGCACCAATAAAGGATCTATCTACCTCGGTAGATGAGAAGCAGCCCTATGATGATCATGAGAATCAAGTCTGTAAGCCCATGGCCATGGCAGAGTGAAATAATAGAAAAAGTTTTTATTAGGATTTTTCACATTAGACTCGAATCAAATGATTAATTCATATGATGGATATTAGGGTTTGATGAGATCACCTTAACCCTAATCCGATCGGGGCTCAAGATAGAGGAACTTAATCGCACAAGTAACTACACTGAGAGGTTTATTTTTAGTTCTGATGGGTTGTCATCATATGCTGCTAGGTGTCATTGGTGGATTTTGAGAGCAATTAGAATGATTTAGATGATCGATCATACTAGTTGTCTGAATCAAAAAAGTTCTGATCCATTGGAAGGTATTTTGATGATGTCAATGATAGAGATCGTGACATATCCCATTACTATATGGAACTGAACTTAACTAGATCACACAAATAAGGGTTTGGATCTGGATATTATCAATTAGACTAATTCAATTCAATTGATTTGAATAAGATTCAATTAGGTTCAAGAAACTAGTCCTAGCACACGATTGAGCCTAATGTTCTCCTTTAACAATCATTAAAGCTTGTCTCAACTAAGCCAAATATATTTAGGCTCACTCAAAAATCTTTACTTGGTCTGACTGGAGCTTGTCCAAGTCAGAAAAGGATTGTCTTAATTTATGAGATAAATTTGAGACAACACCTATGATTTTCCATCATCTGCTAAATCTTGTCTTTGGACTTTGATCAAATGTTGACCTTTGATACTTAGACATCTGCCCATGTGTCATGCACCCATAGGAGAGAACATGGAGCTTTGTCCTCCTACTAAAAAGTAGAAAGGGAGGGGGTGCATGCCTAGGGAGGCATGCGCCCCATGAGGATCACGGTTGGAGTCCCATATAGATAGGACTCCAGCTTGCTTCATGATTTCAAATTAGGTGGCGCCAAGGAGTCCTATTAGACCTATCTTGGCACCACCTAAGAAGGTTTATGAGGGTCTCTAATCTGATTGGATCAAATAATATCATCCCATTGATCAAATTTAGATCTGATTGCATAAAGAGCCATGATTGGTCGGGATGATGTGGCACTGCATGGCGCAGTAAGGTCTATATAAACCCTGTCTGTGCCTAGAATTGAGAGCTTTTGCCCTTTGCTCATGTCACAAAGCTTCTCTCCCTCCTCCATGCCACCTTTAGATCCTCTCTCTCCTATCCACGATCAAGAGTTCTTGGGCTCAAGTTTGGTGCATTCCAAGCAAGAGAAAGGCGACAGGAAAGGAAGAAGGCAACACTGCTGCAAGAGACAATGACTGATCTTCAAAAGCCATTTTGAAGACCTTTAAGATTAGATCTAGATCTAATTTTTGAAGCATTGATTAAGAAGAAGAAGATCTTCAGATCCTACTTATGTAGATACTGGTAGAGGCCAGGCGCTTGCGTGGCTACATCTAGAACCTCAGGCAAACTGGGATCATCATAGGATAATTGGATTACCCAAAATATAGGTATAATTGAATTATATTTAATTTAATTTAATTTATTTTATTAAATTAATAAGATCAGATCTGATTTGGATCTAAGAGAAAAAATTTTTAAAATATCCTTCTTGATCCAATCATATCTGAACAAACCTGATCCAAAAAATAGGATTTTCCCTTCAACTAGTATCAGAGCCAGGTTTCATAATTAATTAGATCTAATTTTAATATATTTTTGATCTAATAATTAGATAATTTTAGATATTATATTAGATGTGATTAGATCTAAAATCAAAAATTAAAAAAATTAAATAATCAAGATCTAAGATGTATAAGATGCATGACTAGACTAGGAATAGAATTATTCTATGTGTAGTCTAACATAATCATAATTTTAATTTAATTAATTATAATTTTTAGATCTATTTATTTATTATTTTTTAATATTATAAATATTATAATTAGATCTAAAAAATAGAAAATAAATTTATTTAATTTTATTCATATGAGATATGATAGATGCATGTTTAGACTAGTTGTAGAATAGTTCTACAAAGTTATCTTAAATAAATTTAATTTGATATGATCAAATTTAAATTTTATTTTTTAGATATTTATGAGATAATTTAGATCTGAAAACATGCATGATATGATACATGAGATATATGCAAAACATATTTTTAAGTTTGATCAATTTATATATATATGATATATATATATATATATCTAACTAGTTTTGTAGATTTATCATGTTTCTAATTAAGGCGTTCCCCTTGACCGTCTAGTCATAAGAACAAAGAAGGGTTTAAAGGCCCTCTCCTCCTATTCGATGGGATGTTCTTATGATGTGTAGGGGTGCTTCACGTTCGTCCTTAATCAAAAATCAAAAATTTAATTTCTGTAAAACCCTAGATCCTGAAATTTTAGAATTTTATTTATATATTTTGTTTATGAATCCTAAACTTAATTAAGAATTAAGGTTATGAAATATATTAGATCTAAAATTAAGAATTTTCAGATCTAAGACATATTCATAAAATTGGGCTTGGGTTTGGGTAGCTCAATTAGGTCTAGCGGTTGATCAAACCAAATCAAGAGTTGGTTAGATGGGATCAAGAGTACTTAAATTGACCAACCTAATAGGATTAAATTTGGGTTAAGGTCGAGTCACATGAGTGATCGATCAAGTTAAGACCTAATTAGGCTCAGTGGTTAGAGTCTGGATTATACGCTAATCCGATTGATTCTGGCTCAACAATTTGGTGTCTAAGGTAAGTTTGGCAGATACGACTGACTGATTTTTAATTGGATGCTACTCGACTCAAATGCATTCTTATCAAGTTAATGGCATATCCCTTCCACCGGACTCACTTACTTAGCCATATTTATCAGCTCAGTCCTGATCTAAGGTAGCTAATAATTTAAGCTAACCCATGCCATTAGGTTAGTCATAATGGTTATGGCTATGTCAAGTCAAGTTTAAAGAGATCTAAATCAAATCTTTCTAAGAAAAGATTTAGTCTAAGATCTTCCACCATTATAGATATGCAGGCTCTTCTCAGGGTTGATTGTTCTCGGCTAGTCACAGTAGTTCAGTTGCACCAAGAAGATGCAACCATGTCTATTAGGCATTAGATGCTATGAACTGAAGAATGGATTGGGCTCAATATTCTAGATACGGTGAGAGATCTAATTAGGAATCCATTCTATGCAAATGATGAGTCTGACTTAACTAAGGAGTGGATCAATATTTCGGGCATGGTGAGATTCATGAATTAGAGATCAAGCTTGGGTACACCATGATTAGAGAATCATTGGACAAGAGTTGTTCACTCATTGGCTAACCTATCATCAATAACTGTTAGGTGAGGTGATGAGTCAGTTGGTGGGACTGTACCATCCACTATAAATCAGTAATCATGGAGATTTTTGCATCTCTACAGAGGGAGTGTAGGAATCCGAGAAAATAGTGAAAGCTAATTTATTTAAAAATCAAACACCTAAACAAATTGGTCAAGTTTTAATTACAAAATCTAACTAAAAACTTTGACTCTTTATAGGAAAAAGAAAAATATCTGCATCCAACCCACTAGCCCGTATCTTGGATACCCATAGACTAACTAGATCCAATTATAAGGATTGGCTCTAGAACTTCAAAATTATTTTGGGTTTTAAAAAGTTAACTCATATATTAGATTAGGATCCTTCCACCTTACTAGCCCATCTATCCACTGAACAGAGAGCGTCTCTTAACAAATGGATGGATGAAGATAACAAGGTTAGATTCTACATGTTGGGTTCAATGTCTGATGAACTTCAGTGCCAACATGGAGATATCAAGACTGCCCACCAAATGTTGGATCACTTGCAAGAGTTGTTTGGTGAATAGAGTCTCGTAGCCAAATATCAGATCACTAAACGACTGTTTAAGGCTAAAATACATGATGGACAGTCAGTTCAAGATCATTATTTGATGATGATCAAGAATTTGAAAGAGCTTAAGAAGCTCAAAGTGAAGTTAGATCAGGATCTACAGAATGATATAATTCTGCAATCCTTGACTGATGCATATGGGCAGCTCATCATGAACTACCATATGCATAAACATCAGAATACTCTAGCCGAACTTATGAATATGCTGGTTACTGTTGAGCTTTCTATGAAAGGTTCTAAAGGCACATTACTTACTAGGGAATGGACTTCTTCCAAGAGAAAGTCTTTTGGAAAGAAGAAGAAGTCTGTGAAAAGGCAGAAGGTGGAAGGTGGAAAGAAAAGAAAGACAGAGCTGAAGAAGAAGGCCGCTGATAAAGAAAAGTATTTTCATTATAATATTGACAGCCACTGACAGCGAAACTGCCCGACATACCTGGCCACCCTAAAGAATAAGAAGGAGATAGGTCCTTCTGGAGGTATGCTCATTATTGAACCTAACCTTACAATTTTTTTTGCATCTAGTTGGATGCTTGACTTTAGTTCTAGTGCTCATTTGTGCACTTTCATGCAAGGTCTTGAGAATAGCAGGAGGCTGAGGGATGGTGAGATGATCCTACCTATCAAAAATGGAGCAAGGATTGTTGTTGTGGTCGTGGAAACCTATCCTCTTTGACTACCATCTGGCTTAGATTTAGTACTTAGGGATTGTTATTATATGCCTACTGCAAGTAGGAATTTGATTTCTATTTCATGTTTAGCATAAGAAGGCTATGTAATTAGTTTTCTTAAGGACCATTGTAATATTCTTTATGAAAGAAATAAAATTGTAAGTGGTTTCCTCATTAACGATCTCTACTAGTTACATATTGATGTATCTATCTTTAATATTGAGCAAAATGTGAATACCATGAGATCAAAATGACTTAGGGATAGTCCAAATGATAGGTATCTATGGCACCTAAGGCTAGGTCATATAGCAGAAGATAGGGTTAACAAATTGGAGAAAATCGGACTATTGAATCTATTGACTTTCGAGTCATATCCAATTTATGAATCATGTCTTCATGGCAAAATGACTAAGCTCCATTTTGTAGGACATGGGGAAAGGGCCACGGATCTACTTACCCTAGTACATACTGATGTGTGTGGCCCATTTCATGTACCGGCTAGAGGCAACATTGATTACTTCATAACCTTTATTGATGATTTATCTCGGTATGGGTACGGATATCTTATGAGACACAAGTCTGAAGTCTTTGAAAAATTTAAGAAATTCAGACATGAAGTCAAAAAGCAAACTAGAAAACCCATTAAGATTCTTCAATCAGATCGAGGAGGTGAATACCTTAGTCAGGAATTCCTAGACTATCTTAAGCAAAATGGCATAGTCTCTCAATGGACTCTACTTGGAACACCTCAACTCAATGGGATTTTAGAATGGAGAAATCGAATCCTATTAGATATGGTTCGATCCATGATGAGCTTCACAGACCTTCTTGATTTTTTTTGGAGACATAGTCTGTTAACTACAATATATTTACTGAATAGGGTTTTCTCTAAAATTGTTCCTACCACATCGTATGAGATATGGTATGGTAAAAAATCAAGTCTGAGTCATCTCAAAATTTGGGGTTGTCCGACTCATGTTAAAAGACAACAAGCGGATAAGTTAGACTATAGATCATTTAGTGCTTGATTTATAGGATATCCTAAAGAATCATTATGATATTATTTCTATATTCTGGAAGACCATAATATGATTGTGAGTCGGCATGCTATTTTTCTTGAAAAATAGTTTATTCAAGATAACGGCATTGGAAAGTAGATCAAGCTCGAGGAGAAAGTCTCATAAGAGCAATGAGCTAGAACCAAATCAGGTTGAGCCAATACAATCACTACCTCCTCCATCTCGTAGATCGAAAAGAGTTTTCTATCCCTCTAAGAGGTACTTAGGTACTATTTCAAAGGAAGTAGAGTAAATGTTCCTCATAGGTAATGGGATTCATGGTGATCCCAAAATCTATGATGAGGCGATATTAGATATCGACTCTGAGAAATGGTTAGATGCAATGAAGTCAGAAATTGACTCGATGCACTCAAACCATGTCTGGACCTTGGTAGATGCATCGAAAAGTATATTACCTATTGGGTGTAAATGGATCTACAAGAGAGATTGGTGTAGATGAGAATGTGGAGACATTCAAAGCTAGATTAGTGGCAAAAGATTATAGTCAGCATGAAGGCATTGATTATCAGGATACCTTTTCGCCAGTAGCTATGCTAAAATTTATCCACACATTGTTTGCTGTTGCAGCTTATTTTGATTATGAAATATGGCAAATGGACGTAAAAATGATATTCTTAAATGGATACCTTGAGAAAGATATCTATATAAAACAACCGCTAGATTTCATATCCAGTGATGCTGATTACAAAATATGCAAGCTGCAAAGGTCTATATATGGACTTAAGCAAGCATCTCGGAGTTGGAATATTCATTTTAATGATGTGATCAAATTATTTGATTTCATCAAAAATGAGGAGGAACCATGTATTTTCAAAAAGATTAGTAGGAGCACTATTATCTTTCTCGTACTATATGTGGATGATATCCTTCTTATTGGAAATGATATTCCCATATTGACCATAGTTAAAATATGGTTATCTAAAGAATTCTCCATGAAAGATCTAGGAGAAGCATCATTCATTCTAGGAATCAAAGTCTATAGAGATAGACCGAATAGGATGCTAGGTCTTTCGCAGAAGATGTATATAGAGGAAGTGCTAAAGAGGTTTAGCATGAAAAACTACAAGAGAAGATTGGTACCCTTTAGATATGGCATTCATCTCTCCAAGAAAATGTGTCCCAATACACCAGAGAAGATTGAACGCATGAGCAAGATCCCTTATGCTTCAGCAATAGGGAGCCTAATGTATACCATGTTATGTATATGATCTGATATAGCCCATGCTGTGAGTGTCATGAGCAGATATCAATCGAATCTAGGTGAAGAACATTAGACTTCTGTGAAATATATTCTTAAGTACTTGAGAAGAACTAAGGATATGTTATTGATTTTTGGTAATGGAGAACTACAAGTCTAGGGGTATATAGACTCAAATTTTATGTCCGACATAAATGATCGAAAGTTGACATCTGGAAGTCTATTTGTGTGTAATGGTGGTGCTATCAGTTGGAAGTGTTCCAAACAGACAGTGATAGCAGATTCCACCATGAAGCCAGAATACATTGCTGCATCAGAGGCTATGATGGAGGCATTCTGGTATAAGAAATTCATCACAGAGATCAAAGTGATGCCGTCGATGCCATTCCTCTGTACTACGATAATAATAAAACCATAGCCCTTGCTAAGGAGTCGAGGTCTCATCAGAAATTCAAGTACATCGAGCAACGATATCACCTCATCCATGATTACCTCGAGAAAGGTTATGTCGAGGTCAAGAGAGTTGACTCTACAAATAATGCGGCAGACCAACTCACAAAGCTGTTGGGCCAACAGAAGATCGAAACCCATATTGAAAAGATGGGACTTAGATTTGTAGCCAATTGGCTTTAGGTAAAGTAGGAGTTTGTTAGATATATGTGCCCTAGAAGCCAGATTGGCTGACACTTGTAATACACTTCTAAGGGAAAAATTATAATTTTAACTATAAATAATAAAATAGATTATTTTCTATTATAGTGTGTATTTGAAAGTATCTCTGATACATCCCTTGAGTTAATGATAATGATAGTTCATATTTTCAAGAGTTAAAAATTTAAGACATGAATTTTTATTATTAACTCGTAAAATGCTCTTGATCATAGGATCATCATAAGAATTGTGATTGATCCAGAAGGTTGGTATATGATCGCTTCTTTAGGATAGATGAGTCTTGAGTCTACGGTGTAGAGACATTGGAGCAAGAGTACAGATACTTGTTAGAGAATGAGGGCACTGAGCGTGACCACCTCGAACAATCATCAGGAAGTCTATCTTCTCGTCGATGACTGGCTCGAAACTGCAGTGGTGTGTCTGGTTCTTTGACCTGAGGTGCATTGACAGTTCACCTTGAGGGTGTTATAGTTTGACTACACTATAACTTGATCTCCTAGCCATTCAAAATCCTGAGGTGTATGTTGGCTATAGCATGTTCATTGTAGGAATTGGATTGCACCAATAGAGGATCTATCTACCTTGGTAGATGAGGAGCAGCCCTATGATGATCATGAGAATCAAATCCATAAGCCCATGGCCATGGCAGAGTGAAATAATAGAAAGAGTTTCTATTAGGATTTTTCACATTGGACTTGAATCGAATGATTAATTCATATGATGGATATTAGGATTTGATGAGATCACCTTAATCCTAATCCGGTCAGGGCTCAAGATAGAGGAACTTAATTACACAGGTTACTATATCGAGAGGTTCATTTTTAGTTTTGATGGGTTGTCATCAAATGCTGCTAGGTGTCACTGGTGAATTTTGGGAGCAATTAGAATGATTTGGATGATCGATCATACTAGTTGTTTGAATCAGAAAAGTTTTGATCCATCGGAAGGTGTTTCGATGATGTCATTGATAGAGATCATGACATATCCCATTACCATATGGAACTGAACCTAACTGGATCACACAAACAAGGGTTTGAATCTAGATATCATCAATTGGACTAACCCAATTCAATTTATTTGAATTAGATTCAATTAGGTTTAAGAAAATCGTACTAGCAGACGATTGAACCTAATGTTCTCCTTTAACAATCATTAAAGCTTATCTCGACTGAGCCAAATGTGTTTGAGCTCACTTAGAAACTTTTACTTGGTCTGACTGAAGCTTATCCAAGTTAGAAAATGATTGTCTTAATTTATGAGATAAATTTGAGACAACACCTGCCATTTTCTTTCACCTGCTAAATCTTATCTTTGGACTTTGGTCAAATATTGACCTTTGATACTTAGACATCTACCCATGTGTCATGCACCCATAGGAGAGAACATGGAGCTTTGTCCCTTTGCTAAAAAGTAGAAAGAGAGGGGGTGCATGCCTAGAAAGGTGTGCACCCCATGAGGATCATGCCTTGAGTCTCATATAGATGGGACTCCAGGTTGCTTCATGATTTCAAATTAGGTGGCACCAAGGAGTCCTATTTGACCAGTCTTGGCATCACCTAAGGAGGTTTATTAGGAACTCTAATCTGATTAGATCAGATGATGTCATCCCACCAATCAGATTTAGATCTGATTGCATAAAGAGCCATGATTGATCAGGATGATTTGGTACTGCATGGCGCAGTAAGGTCTATATAAATCCTATCTATGCCTAGAATTAAGAGCTTCTACCCTTTGCCCATGTCACAAAGCTTCTCTTCCTCCTTCTCTATGCCACCTTCAGATCCTCTCTCTCCTATCCACATCTAAGAGTTCTTGGGCTTGAGTTTGGTGCATTCCAAGCAAGAGAAAGGCGACAGGAAAGGAGGAAGGCAGCACTGCTGCAAGAGACAATGACTGATCTTCAAAAATCATTTTGAAGACCTTCAAGATTAGATCCAGATCTAATTTTTGGAATATAGATTGAGAAGGAGATGATCTCCAGATCCTGCCTGAGTGGATACCGATAGAGGTCAGGTGCTTACATGGCTACATCCAGAACCTCAAGCAAGCATTGGGATCATCATAGGATAATTAGATTATCCAAAATATAGGTATAATTAAATTTGATTTAATTTAATTTAATTTATTTTTTAGATCAATAAGATCAGATCTGAAGAGTCTCAGATCTAATTTGGATCTAAGAAAATTTTTTTTTAAAATATTTCTCTTGATCCAATCAAATTTGAATGAACCTAACCTGAGAAATAGGATTTTTCCTTCAAATGTGGCACCGTCACCCAGATTTAGGGATGGGGTGTTACATGGGATAACCCAAGGATCCTCTTAGATCTATCCTTATTCATCCTTAGGATGTAGGATACTTTACCCAAGTCCTTCATGGAGAACTAAGATGATAACCAAATTTTTATTTCTTACAGTGCGGGGATGCCATTTTCAATTAAGAGAATATCATCTACGTACAAGATAAGAAATACCACTGCTGAACCATTCATCCACTTGCAAATGCAGGGCTCTTCTTTGTTCTTAATGAAGCCATACATTTTGATCACCTTATCAAAATGCATGTTTCTATTAGAAAATATGTCCTAAAGTCAATCATCTAAGTTGTAGATGATTGAAATTAGTATATGAATTATCAAATAATAATAGTTATTTGGCTTATTCATCATAAAAGTTATATCTTTCTTAAATGAACTCCTATCTTATGATGATGTTCTTAAAACCACAATCAATCGATAAAGAAGGATTTATCAGATGGTTCTTATATTTTTTACGATCAAATGATAAGTTATTAATTAGGATGATAACTTATCGAGTGTAGATCACTGTATGTCATATGCATTGGTTATCCTCATAATCAAGTGGTGTAGAGATACTGGTATGACATATAGGTGGGATATAGGAGTATATCTATACTGAATGTGACCAATATAGTACTCTACTATCAAGAGTAGCTAACTAAGGCCAACGAATATAAGTATCTCTCCGATCTGAGGTCACCACAGTAACTTGCAAGCAACTAACTATACCTTGGTGCCAAACTTTCTATATTTTTAATATAGGTTCGAAAGAGTTTTGGATACAATCAAGTATTTATAGAGTCGGTGTGTGAGTCAAGATGGAATTAACCACTCCTGATTAACTTCAGAAAGTGAATATCTTACTGTATTTTAATTTAGCAAAATCTAGGCTTTGATAATCCTCGTAAGGAGTCACGAGATTTATGAAATTTTGAAACACAATATGGATGACAAGTATGAGTATTGACCACTTACTCAAAGTTGTCTGGAGTATTATTGGTCAAATGAATGAATTATACAGTATCCATAGACCATGATTCTGAGAATATTCTTTTGCATACATTTGACCTATCCAGATATCAGATACCATTGTTAGATGGTCATTTCGATTGATATAGAAATCGGTTCATGTGCTACTTGAAGGAAAAAACTCTATTTTCTCGGATCAGGTTCATTCAGATCTGATTGGATTAAGAGGGATATTTCAAAATTTTTTCTCTAAGATCCTAAATAGATCTAAAACTTTTCAAATCTAATCTTATTGATCTAATAAAAAAATTAAATTAAATATAATTTAATTATATCTTTGTTATGGGTAATCCTATTACTCTGTGATGATCCTAATGTTTGTCTGAGGTTCTGGATGTAGCCACGTAAGCACCTGGCTTCTATCAGTATTCACTCAGGCAGGATCTAGAGATCTTCTTCTTTTCAATCTATCCTCCAAAAATTAGATCTGGATCTGATCTTGAAGGTCTTCAAAATGGCTTTTGAAGATCAGTCATTGTCTCTTCCAGCAGTGCTACCTTCTTCCTTTTCTATTGCCTTTCACTTGCTTGGATCGCATCTAACTCATAACCAAATCCTCTTGGGCGTGGAGAGGAGAGAGAGGATAAGAGGATGGCATGGAGAAGGAG
Source organism: Cocos nucifera (assembly GCA_006176705.1). Classification (NCBI taxonomy): domain Eukaryota; kingdom Viridiplantae; phylum Streptophyta; class Magnoliopsida; order Arecales; family Arecaceae; genus Cocos; species Cocos nucifera. Next base: position 44,577 of record QRFJ01001220.1, read on the forward strand.
GGAGAGGGGCTATGTGGCATGGGCTAAAGTAGAAGCTCTTTCAATCTAGGCGCAGACAAGATTTTATAGATCCTACTGCGCCATGCAATGCCACATCATCCCAGCCAATCACGGCCTTTTGTGCAATCAAATCTCAATCTGATTAGTGGGATGACATCATCTAATCTAATCAAATTAAAGTCCCTCAAAACCCTTCTTAGATGGTGCCAAGACTGGGTCAAACAAGACTCTTTGGCACCATCAAGTTTGATTCCTGAAGCTGAAGGGAAATCCTGATTTCCCGGTCCAGGTTCGTCCAGATCTGATTAGATCAAGAGATATATTTCAAAAATTTTCTCTTGACCTTAATCAGATCTTGATATATTTCAGATCTGATTCTTATTTTTTAATAAATAAAATAAAAGAAGATAAATTAAATCAAATTCAATTTACCTGATTTGGGTAATCCTATTACCCTGTAGATGATCCTGATTGCAGCGGAAGGTTCTGGATCTTAGCCACGCAAGCGCCTGGCCTCTACCGGTATCCACTCAGGTTGGATCTGGAGAACCTCTTCTTCTCTATCACACCTCCAAAAATCAGATCTGGAGGATCTTCAAAACTCTTTTGAAGATCTGCAGTCGTCCTTTTGCAGCAGCGCAGCCTTCTTGCTTTTGATCGCCTTTCCTTGATCTGAATCGCACCAAACTAAGTCCAAAACACCTTTTGGACGTGGAGAGCAAGGGGAGAAGAGAGTATGGCATGGAGAAGGAGGGGAGAGGCAGCCTTGGACGTGGGAAATCTCTATTGAATTCACTTAGGATTAGGGTTGGGCGCAGGGTCTTATTTATAGACCTCTTGTGATCCAACTCCTCTTCCTCTCAACCAATCACAACCCTTTGTGAAATCAGATCTAAATCTGATTGGTTGAAAAAGAGACCCCTGGATTCCTCCTTAGAGGGCACCTAAGACCAGTCAAACTGGATTCTTAGTAGAACTCTGATTGGAATCCTAAAGGGAGGTGGAGTCCTTGTCCAACAAGGACTCCTAGGCGCCTCCTACTTAGGCTCACGCCACCCTTGGCGTGCGCCCTTCTCCTTGCCAGGTTCTGGCAGGGGGACAGGCCCCCACCAGCTCTCCAATAGGTGCATGACATGTGGTCAAAAGTCAAAGGATAAATGGTCAACATTTGACCAGTCAAAGGTAGACTTTTGACCAAAGTCAAAGAACAAGAAATGGCAGGTGACCAAAAATGGCAGGTAATGTCTTACAAATAAGACAACCTATTCTGACTTGGACAACCTCCAGTCAGACCATATGAAGGCCTCTGATTGAGCACAAACTCCTTTGGCTCAGTCAGGACAACTTATTTATGATAGTAAAAGAAGAACGTTAGGTTCAATCGAGTGCTAGCACGATTTCCTTAAACCTAATTGAATCTCATTCAGATCAATTGAACTGGATCAGTTCAATTGATGATCACCAGATTCAAACCCTTGTTTGTGTGACCCAGTTAGGTTCAGTTCTATATGGTAATGGGATATGTCATGATCTCTATCATAGACATCATCGAAACTCCTTTCGATGGATCAGAACTCTTCTGATTCGAACAGCTAGAATGATCGATCATCTAAATCATTCTAATTGCTCCCAAAATCCACCAGTGACACCTAGCAGTATATGATGGCAACCCATCAGAGCTGAATGCGAACCTCTTGGTGCAGCTACCTGTGTGATTCAGTTCTTCTATCTTGAGCCCCGATCAGATTAGGGTTAAGGTGAACTCGTCAAACCCTAGTCTCTGTCATATGATGTAATCATTCGATTCAAGTCCAATGTGAAAATCTAAATAGAAACTCTTTCTATTATTTCACTCTACCATGGCCATGGATTTCTGGACTTAATTCTCATGATCATCATAGGGCTGCTCCTCTACCACCGAGGTAGATAGATCCCATCTTGATGCAATCCAGTTCCTACAATGAACATGCTATAGCCAACATACACCTCAGGGTTCCATATGGCTAGGAGACCGAGTAATGGTGTAGTCAAACTATAACACCCTCAAGGTGAATTGCCGATGCATCTCAGGTCAAAGAACCAGACACACTACTGCAGCATCGAGTCAGTCATTGACGAGAAGGTAGACTTCCTAATGACTACTCGAGGTGGTCACGCTCAGTGCCCTCGTTCTCTAACGAGTACCTGTACTTTCGCTCCGGTGTCTCCACACCGTAGACTCAAGACTCATCTACTAAAGAGAAGCGATCGTACACCAACCTTCCGGATCAATCACCATCCTCGTGATGATCCTATGGTCGGGAGCTGTTTATGAGTTAATAATGATTTATTCATGGTCTTAAATTTTTAACTCTTGAAAATATGAATTATCATGTACCTTAACTCAGGAGTATCAACAGACACTAAATACACATGTGTGATAGAAAATAGACCATTTTATATTATTTAGTCAAAATTACAATATTTCGCCCTAAGTGTATTTACAAGTGTCAGCACACATTCTTGGTTGTAGGCACATATAATGAACAATCTCACTTGTCCTAAAGCAAATTGGCACAAGTCTAAGTCCATTTCTAAGGTGGGTCTTCTATCTTTTGCTCATACTTTGTATGTAGTGGTCTGACATTATCTGTGGAGTTGACTCTCTTGACTCAACGTAACTTTCTAGTGTAATGCGCGGGATGAGATTGATATAGCGTTTGCTAGAACTCTTCCAGCACAAACAGTCTGGCCAGGATGTCTTTCGATCAATCTAGTACGGACATAGATCACGGTCGTGTATCCTGAATTGGAGTTCTCCATTACCAAAGGACCAACATCATATCCTTAGTTCTTCTCAAGTACTTAAGATACATTTACAGAAGTCCAGTTGTTCTTCACCTGGATTTGACTGATATCTGCTCTGTGACACTCACAGCATGGCATATATCGGTTGTGTACATAGCATGCATACATGAGGCTCAACTATGTAGAAGCATAAGATCTTGCTCATCGTTCTATTTCCCTCAGTGTGCCTGGGCACATCTTCTTGGAAAGATGAATACCATGTCTGAAGGGTATTTAATCCCTCTTAAGTTTTCCATACTACCTCTTTAGTACTTCCTCTATGTACATTTTCTGTGAAAGTCCAGCATCCTATTCGGTCTATCCCTAAGACCTTAATTCTAGAATAAAGGCAATGCTTCTCCTAGTCTTTCATGAGAATTCTTAGACTAACCACACTTGTACTGTATGGTCCAACATGGGAATATCATTCCCAAGTAAGCGAGGATGTCACCATGTACCAAATACGAGAAACAACACTGCTCCCACTACTACTTGAAAACACATGGTTCCTCTTCGATTTCTGATGACAGAACAAACTTAATTGATCACATCATTGAAAACGAGTGTATCCAGCTCGAGAATGCTATGCTTAAGTCAATATATGACCTTTGCAGCTTGCAACCTTTGGATAGCATACACGATGAAATTAGCGCGTTTCATATAGATATCTTCCTCAAGATATCCATTTAGAATGCCGATTCTCACGTCCATTCATATATTCATAATCGAGAATAGGCTGGCAACAAAAACATAGTGCGATGGATTAGACTAGCTACGGGGAAAAGGTGATACTATAGTCAAGCTACCATTCAGTGATTACCTCTTTGCCACCGATTAGCTTGAATGTCTCCACATTCCCATCTGGCTACAATCTTTTTTGAAGATCCATTTACACCCAATAGGTTTACTTACCTTTGGTGAACTACCAAGGTCAGGACTTGGTTTGAGCTGCACCGTCAATTTCTGACTTCATTGCACATCTAACCATTTCTCGAGTCGATATGATATCGAACACCTCTATTAAATAGGTTTGGGATCTATCACCATGAAGCACCCATTAACCCATAAATATTTTCCTCTATATCGCTAGAATAATAGCTAAGTACTCTCATGGCGGACGGGAAACCTTTCCGTATCTAGAGGTGGAGCGAGTAGTGTTCTAATAGTTGCTAACCTTGATTGTGTTCCACTTTGGATCCTTAGCCTTCTCTGCTTGTGAGAATTTTCACTCAACTGATCTGTGTTCCAAGCGGCCTACTTGAAAAACTATTTTCAAGAAAATGAGCATGTCAGACTCACAATCACATTTGGGTCTCTAAATGTAGAAATAATTATCCTAATGACTCTTTAGATACCTATAATCCGAGCTCTAAAGGACAATATCACACTATTATCCATTGTTGTCTTTGACATAGTCCGACATCCCCTAAATTCGAGATGACTGCTAACTTATGTTTTTTACCGATCGCCATATTCCATACGTGTGGTTAGGAACGATTGTACAGAACCCTATAGATAAGATAGAATTGAAGTAAATAAGCAAGTCACCCAAAAAAATTGAGAGATTTGAAAGCCATCAATGATCGAACCATTCCAATAGGAGTCCTTCATCCGTTCCGAAACTCCTTGATTGAAGAGTTCCTAGGTAGGAGTCCATTGAGAACGAGCCATTTCCTTGAATAGTCCAGGAATATCCGGACTAAGTATATCACCTCATCTCGTCTGATCAAAACACTTAATGGTTTATCCAGTTTTTATTCTATCATGTCTGAATTCTTGGAACTTTCAAAAGCTTAGACTTGTGTCCATAAGATACACATACCCAACCTAAGTAAATCACTCGGTAAAGGTATAGAAGTAGACAAAGTTGCCCTAGCCGGCTACATCAAATTGGCCTGCACACACTGTATTAACTAGAAGTGAGATCTCGTGCCCTCTTCCAGCCATGTACCTACAAAAAGGAGGCTAGTCATTTCTTCTGAATGACTAAATTCATACAATTGGATAATACTCAAAAAGTAATCGACTCAATAGCCCATTGTTTCTCCCAATTGTTAACTCCGATATCTTCTGTCTATAATGACCTATCTGAGTGCATAGCATATACTGATCGTTTGGACTATTCCCTAGGTCTTTCGATGTCTCATCGAATTTTGCTCGAATAATGAGCATACGCTCAGAAGGCCTTTCCTTCTTGTCTTGGATGCCAGGTAAGTAGGACAGTTCCGCTCTCCAATGGCCGTCACTATTCAATGGAAACACTTTTCCTTTGCCATCGACCTCTCTTCAGGTTCTGCCTTCTTCTTCTTTAATCCTTCTTACCTTTTGCTTTCTTCACAACTTTCTTTTTCTTTCCATAAGACTTTTCTTTTGGAAGAAGTCCGTTCCATAGCAAGAACTGACCTTTAAAACCTTTCATAGAAGCTCAGTTGGTAACCAGCATATCATCAAACCGGCCAAGGAATTCTGAATTTATGCATGTGTAATTCATAGATGAAATTGGCCCATATGCACTCAGTCAAGGATTGCAGAATAATATCGTTCTGAAATCAAGTCCAACTTCACACCGAAGCTTCTCAAGCTCTTCCCATGTCCTTGTCATGTCAGACAGTAATCTTGACTGCTCCATCACGGCATCTAGCCTTAAAAAGTCATTTTGTACTTGATATTTGGCTGTGCGAACTCTGGTTCACCAAACATCTCCTGCTAGGGAGCCAACATTTGGCGAAGCATTCCCGATATCTTCATGTTGCGCTGGAGCTCATCAGACATCCGAGCCCAAACATGTTGTATCTGGCCTTATTGTCTTTCGTCAATCGCATTTTCCAGAAGACGCTTTCTGTTCAGTGATGGACGAGCTGGTAAGGTGGGAGGTCCTGGTCCAAAACAAGTGTTAACTTCTCTGAACCAAAACAATTTTTTGTAGTTCCTGGAGCCAATCTTTATTAATTAGTCCATTTATCTTATGTGTGTCTAGGATACGTGCCAGGTGCGGTTGGACGCAGACATGTCCGTAAGAGAGTCAAAAGATTCTAGTTAGATACTGTAATTTATGACTTGACCAATTTGTTTAGGATTTTATTTTTAAACAAATTAGGCTCCACTATTTTCTCGGATCCACTACACTCCCTCTGCAGAGTACGCGAAAAAATCTCCGCGATTGATATTCTAAGTGGTGGTTGCGTACTCACCCCAACTGACATCATCACCTCACCTAACAGTTATTGGTGATGGGTATAGCCAATGAGTGAACAAACTCTGTTCAATGATTCTGCTAATCATTGGTGCACCCAAACTTCGTCCATCTCTAATTTCATGGCATCTCACCGTATCCGGAATATTGATCCACTCCTTAGTTTAAGTCAACCCACCATTTGCATAGACCGGCTTCCTAATTGCGGTCTCTCACCATATCCGGGAATATTGAGCCCAACTCATCTCCAGCCCATAGCATCCAATGCCTAATAGAACATGGTTGCGTCTTCCGGTGTCCAACATTAGCCACGTATCAGCGAGAACAATCAACCCCGGGAAGGGCCCGCACGTCTACATTGTGGAAGACCTCGACTTAATCTTTCTTAGGGAGAATTGATTCAGGTCTCAGTAAAACTAGACTTGCAGCAAATAACAATTATGACTAACCTAAGTGGCTATGGAGTCAGCTCGGATTATGACCACCTCAGATCTTAGACTGTGTCAACAGATATGCCCAGGTAAGTGAGACCGGTGGAAGGAATATGCCGTTAACTCGCACAGAACGCATTCGGTCGAGTAGCTTACCAATTAAAAACCAGTCGTCGTCTGATGCCAAACTTACCTTAGACACCAAATTGAGTCAGAACCAATTGGGTAGCCTACAATCCGAACTCTAACCTCTGAGGCCTAATTAGGTCTTGCTTGATCGTGGACTCCGATCTTTACCCAGACTAATCCTATTAGGCTGGTCCAATTTAGGCATGTTGATCCCATCTAACCAAACTCTTGATTCGGTTTATCAACCCGCTTATAGACCTAATTGAGCTACCCAAAGCCCGAACCCATATTATGAAATGTCTTAGCATCTAAAATTCTAATTTTTAGACCTAATGATATTTTTTACCAAACTTAATCTTTAATTAAAGTTGGGTTCATAAACAAAATATGCCACAATAAATCTAGGGGTTCAGGATCTTAGGGTTTTGTAAAATCTCCGCG
>QRFJ01001220.1:51621-78181 GCA_006176705.1 Cocos nucifera
TATAGAGAGTCAAAGATTCTAGTTAGATACTGTAATTTAAACTTAACCAATTTGTTTAGAGATTTTATTTTTAAATAAATTAGCTCCCACTATTTTCTCAGATCCACTACACTCCCTCTGTAGAGATGCAAAAATCTTCATGATTAATGATTTCTAGTGGGTGGTGCGGTCTCACCAACTGACTCATCACCTCACCTAACAGTTATTGGTGATGGGTTAGCCAATGAGTGAACAACTCTTGTTCAATGATTCTCTAATCATGGTGCACCCAAACTTGGTCTCTAATTCATGAATCTCACCGTGCCTAGAATATTGATCCACTCCTTAGTTAAGTCAGACCCACCATTTGCATAGATTGTATTCCTAATTGAGTCTCTCACTGTATCCGAAATATTGAGCCCAACTCATCCTCCAGCCCATAGCATCCAATGCCTAATAGACATGGTTGCATCTTTCCGGTGCAACTGAGCCACTATAACCAGCCGAGAATAATCAACTTCGGGAAGGGCCCGCACATCTACAATGGTGGAAGATTTTAGACTTAATCTTTTCTTAGGAAAATTTGATTTAGGTCTCATTAAACTAGACTTGATATACTCATAACCATTATGACTAACCTAGTGGCATGGGTTAGCTCAGATTATTGACCACCTCAGATCAGAACTGAGTCAACAAACATGACCAAGTAAGTGAGATCGGTGGAAGGGATATGCCATTAACTTGACAAGAATGCATTCGAGTCGAGTAGCTCCTAATTAAAAATCAGTTGATCGTATCTGCCAGACTTACCTTAGACACCAAATTGTTGAGCCAGAACCAATCGGGTTAGCCTACAATCCAGACTCTAACCACTGAGCCTAATTAGATTTTTGCTTGATCGATCACTCACATGACTCGATCTTGACCCAGACTTAGTCCTATTAGGCTAGTCAATTTAAGCACTGTTGATCCCATCTAACTAACGCTTGATTTAGTTTGATCAACCGATTAGATCTAATTGAGCTACCTAAGCCCGAACCCAATATTATGAATATGTCTTAGATCAAAAATTCTCAATTTTAGATCTAATTAATATTTTATAATCTTAATTTTTAATTAAGTTTAGGATTCATAAATAAAACATGTAAATAAAATCCTAGGGTTTCAGGATCTAGAATTTTGCAAAAAGTAAGTTTTTGATTTCTGATTAAGGACGAACATGCAGCACCCCTACACATCATAAGAACATCCTATCAAATGAGAGGAGAGGGCATTTAAACCCTACATTATTCTTATGACTGAACAGCTAAGGGGAATGCCTTAATAAAAAATATAAATCTATAAAACTAGTTAGATCTACATCATATATCTCATATATAAAATTTGATCTAACTTAATACATTTTTTATATACATCTCATGTATCATACATGCATGTTTTTCATATTTAAATTATCTCATAATTATTTAAAAAATTAGATTTAAATTGATTACATCAAAATAAATTCTAATCTAGAGAACTATGTAGAACTATTCTACTAGTCTAGACATGCAATCATCATATCTCATATGATCTAAAAATTAAATAATTTTATTTTTTAGATCTTATTATAATATTTATAATCATCAAAAAATAGAAAATAAATAGATCTAAATCATAATTTAATCAAAATAAATCATGATCTTGCAAAACTATGTATAGAACTATTCTATTTTACAACTAGTCATGCATATTGTAGAACTTAGATTTATATTATTTAATTTTAATTTTTTTTATTTTAGATCTAATCACATCTCATGTGACATTTGAAATTACCAATTATTAGATCAAAATAAATTAAAAATTAGATCTAAATAATTTTTATTGAACTTGGCTCTGATACCAGTTGAAGGAGAAATCCTGATTTCTCGGATCAGGTTCGTTTAGATCTGATCGGATCAAAAGAGATATTTCAAAAGTTTCTCTCAAGTATTCATATCAGATCTAGGATATTTTAGATCTAATTTTATAGATCTAATAAATAAAAATAAATTAAATTAAATCTAATTTAATTTATACCTTGATGTGGATAATTCGATTACCCTTTGATGATCATGCTGATTGCCTAAGGTTCTGGATCTAGCCACGCAAGTGCCTGGCCTCTACCTATATCTACTTGGGCTGGATCTGAAGATCTTCTCCTTCTTAATCACCTCTCCAAAAATTAAATTTGGATCTGATTTGGAGGATCTTCAAAACTCCTTCTGAAGATCAGCAGTCTTCTCTGCAGCAGTGCTGCCTTCTTCCTTTCTCGTCAGCCTTTTCTTGCCTGGATTGCACCAAACTGAAATCCAACTTCCCTTAGGAATGAGAGGAGAGAGAGGATTAGAAGATGGCATGGAGGAGGGAGAGGGGCAGCCTTGGAGTGTGGGCTAAGGGAAACTCTCTGAAAGTTGGGCGCAGACAGGGTTTATTTATAGACCCTGCTGCATCATGCAGTGCCACAACATCTCAGCCAATCGTGTTGCTTCATGTAATCAGATCTAAATCTGATTGATGGGATGACATCACCAAATCCAATCAGATGAGAGCCCCACTAATTCATCCTTAGATGGTACCTAAGACTGATCAAAGTCTATAGGTAAGAGTCATCTAAGTAGAATCCAAGAAGCAACCTGGAGTCCCATCCATATGGGACTCCAAGCGTCCCTATCCATGGGCGCATGCCATCCTAGGCATGTGCCCCCTCCTTTCTAAATTCTAGAAAGGGGACAAGCCCCTATCTGCTCTCCAATAAGTGCATGACACATGGGCAGATGTCCAAGGGTCAATGGTCAATGTTTGACTAAAGTCAAAGGACAAGAATTAGCATGTGATGGAACATGGCAGGTGTTATCTCAAATTTATCTCATAAATTAAGATAATTCTTTTCTGATCTAGACAAGCTCTAGTCAGACCAAGTAAAGGTATCTGAGTGAGCATAAATATATTTGGCTCAGTCGAGACAACTTTTAATGATAATAAAAGAAGAACGTTAGGTTCAATCATGTGCTAGCATGATTTTCTTGAATCTAATTGAATCTAATTCAAATCAATTGAACTGAATTAGTCCAATTGATGATATCCAGATCCAAACCCTTATTTATGTGATCCTGTTAGGTTCAATTCTATATGGTAATGAGATATGTCATGATCTTCATCATCGAAACTCCTTTCGATGGATCAGAACTCTTTTAATTCAGACAGCTAGAATGATCGATCATCTAAATCATTCTAATTGCTCCCAAAATCCATCAGTGACACCTAACAGTATATGGTGGCAACCCATCAAAACTAAAAATGAACCTCTTGATGTAGCTACTTGTGTGATTAAGTTCTTCTATCTTGAGCTTCGATCAGATTAGGGTTAAGGTGAACTCATCAAACCCTAATTTCTATCATATGATTAAATCATTTGGTTCAAGTCTGATGTGAAAACCTTAATAGAAACTCTTTCTATTATTTCACTCTCTACCATGGCCATGGACTTATGGACTTGATCTTATGATCCATCAATATTAGGAACATGCATAACAATATTACCTCAGGTGGCTAGGACGAGTCATGGTGTAGTCAAACTAAACCTCAAGTGAACTGCCGATGCACCTTGTAAAGAATCAGACACACACTCAGTCATATGAGGTAGACTTCCTAACTCAGGGTCACGCTCGTCCTCATTCGAGTATCTACTGTCACCTAGTCTACAATAGACTTAAGACTCATCTTCTATAAAAAATCTAAATAGATCAATCATCATCCTCTGACGATCCTTCTATTTATGATTAATAATGAAAATTCATGTCTTAAATTTTCAACTCTTAAAAATATGAATTATCATTACCATTAACTCAAGGGATGTATCACAGACACTAAATACATATTTGTGATAGAAAATAACCCATTCTATTATTTATAGTCAAAAATATAATTTTGCTCCTAGAAGTGTATTACAAGTGTCAGCCAATTCTAGCTTCTAGGACACACATATCTAACACTACCAAGGTAGATAGATCCCCTATTGGTGCAATCCGATTCCTACAATGAACATGTTGTAGCTACAATAAATCTCAAGATTCCGAATGGCTAGGAGATTGAGTTATGGCATAGTCAAACTATAACACCCTCGAGGTGAACTGTTGATGCACCTCAGATCAAAAAATCAGACACACTACTGTAGCTTCGAGCCAGTCATCGACGAGAAGGTAGACTTCCTGATGACTGCTCGAGGTGGTCACACTCAATGCCCTCATTCTCTAATGAGTACTTGTACTATCACTCTGGTATCTCTACAATATAGACTTAAGACTCATCTACCCTAAAAAAGCGATCGTACACCAATCTTTCAGATCAATCATCATCCTCATGATGATCTTACGGTCCGAAGCATTTTATGAGTTAATAATGAAAATTCATGTCTTAAATTTTCAACTCTTGAAAATATGAACTATCATTACCATTAACTCAGGGGATGTATCACAGACACTTTCAAATACACACTACGATAGAAAATAATTCATTTTATTATTTATAGTCAAAATTATAATTTTGCCCTTAGAAGTGTATTACAAGTGTCAACCAATCTGGCTTCTAGGGCATAAATATCTAACAAACTCCCACTTGATCTAAAGCCAATTGGCTATAAATCTAAGTCCCATCTTCTCAAGATGGGCTTCGATCTTCTACTGGCCCAATGGCTTTGTGAGTGAATCTGCCGCATTGTATGCGAAGTCGACTCTCTTGACCTTGACGTAACCTTTCTCAAGGTAATCATGGATGAGGTGGTATCGCTGCTCGATGTGCTTGAATTTCTAATGAGACCTCTACTCCTTAGCAGGGGCTATGGTGCCATTATTATTGCAGTACAAAGGAATAGCATCTAATGGCATCACTCCAATCTTTGTGATGAATTTTTTGTACCAGAATGCCTCCTTCATAGCTTCTGATGCAGCGATGTATTCTGCTTCCATGGTGAAATTTGCTATTATTGTCTGCTTGAAACTCTTTCAACTGACAGCACCACCATTACACACAAACAAACTTCCAAATGTCGACTTTCAATCATCTATATCGAACATAAAATTTGAGTCTGTATAACCCTAGACTTGGAGTTCTCCATTACCAAAAACCAACAACATATCCTTAGTTCTTCTCAAGTACTTAAGGATATATTTCATAGAAGTCCAGTGTTCTTCATCTAGATTCGACTGATATCTGCTCGTGACACTCACAGCATGGGCTATATCAAGTCATGTACATAACATGGTATACATGAGGCTCCCTATTACTGAAGCATAAGGGATCTTGCTCATGCGTTCAATCTCCTCTGGTGTGCTGGGACACATTTTGTTAGAGAGATGAATGCTATGTCTGAAGGGTACCAATCCTCTCTTGGAGTTTTCCATGCTAAACCTCTTTAGCACTTCCTCTATGTACATCTTTTGTGAAAGACCTAGCATTCTATTCGGTCTATCTCTATAGACCTTGATTTCTAGAATGAAGAATGCCTCTTCTAGGTCTTTCATGGAGAATTCTTTAGATAACCATATTTTAACTATGGTCAACATGGAAATATCATTTCCAATAAGGAGGATATCATCCATGTACAGTACAAGAAAGACAATAGCGCTCCCACTGACCTTTTTAAAAATACATGGTTTCTCCTCATTTTTGATAAAATCAAATAATTTGATCACATCATTAAAAGGAGTATTCCAACTTCGAGAAGCTTACTTGAGTCCATATATGGATCTTTGCAGCTTGCATACTTTGTGATTAGTATCACTAGATGTGAAACCTAGCGGTTGTTCCATATAGATATCTTCCTCAAGGTATCCATTTAAGAATGCCATTTTCACATCCATTTACCATATTTCATAATCAAAATAAGCTACAACAGCAAGCAATGTGTGGATGGATTATAGCATAGCTATTAGCAAAAAGATATCCTAATAGTCAGTGCCTTCATGCCGACTATACCCTTTTGCCACTAATCTAGCTTTGAATGTCTCCACATTTCCATCTACACCAATCTTTCTCTTGTAGATCCATTTACACCCAATAGGTACTATACCTTCTGGTGGATCTACCAAGGTTCAGTCTTGGTTTGAGTGCATCGAGTCAATTTCTAACTTCATTGCCTCTAACCATTTCTCGAAGTCGATATCTAACATCATCTTGTCATAGATTTTGGGATCATCACCATGAACCCCATTACCTATGAGGAATGTTTTCTCTACTTCCTCTAAAATAGTACCTAAGTACCTCTCAAGGGGACGAAAAATCCTTTTCGATCTATGAGGTGGAGGAGGTAGTGATTGTATTGGCTCAACTTGATTTGGTTCCATGGGGTCCTTAGTTTGTTGCTCTTATAAGACTTTCTCCTCGAGCTTGATCTGCTTTCCAATGCCGCTATTTTGAATAAACGATTTTTCAAGAAAAATGGAATGCCAACTCAAAATCATATTATGATCTTTTGGAACGGAGAAATAATATCTTAATGATTCTTTAGGATATCCTATAAATCGAGCTCTAAAAGACTTATAGTCTAACTTGTTTGCTTCTTGTCTTTTGATATGAGCCGGACAACCCCAAATTCTGAGATGACTCAGACTTGGTTTTTTACCATGCCATATCTCATACGGTGTGGTAGGAATGATTTTAGAAGAAATTCTATTCAATAAATATATAGCAGTTAACAGACTATATTCCTAAAGAAAATTAGAAAGATCTGTGAAGCTCATCATGGATCGCACCATATCTAATAGAGTTCGGTTCCTCTATTCTAAAATCATGTTGTGTTGAGATATTTCAGGTGGAGTCCATTAAGAGACTGTGCCATTTTGCTTGAGATAGTCCAAAACTTTTTGACTAAGGTATTCACCTCCTCGATCTGATTGAAGAATCTTAATGGATTTTTTAGTTTACTTTTCAACTTCATGTCTGAATTTTTTGAACTTTTCAAAGGCTTCAAACTTGTGTCTCATAAGATACACGTACCCATACCGAGATAAATCATCGATAAAGGTTATAAATTAATCAAAATTGTCTTTAGCCAGCACATCAAATGGGCCGCACACATCAGTATGTACTAGGGTTAGTAGATCCATGGCCCTTTCTCTATGTCCTACAAAAGGGGGCTTAGTCATTTTGTCATGAAGATATTATTCATAAATTGGTTATGACTTAGAAGTCAATGAACTCAATAGTCTGATTTTTTTTAATTTATTAATCCTATCTTCTGTTATATGACCTAGCCTTAGGTGCCATAGATACCTATCATTTGGACTATCCCTGTTTCATTTTGATCTTATGGCATTCACATTTTGTTCGATATTAAAGATAGATACATCAATATATAACTGGTAAAGACCGTTAATGAGGAAATCACTTACAATTTTATTTCTTTCATAAAGAATATTATAATGGTTTTTAAGAGAATTAATTACATAGTCTTCTTGTGCTAAACATGAAATAGAAATCAAATTTCTGCTTGTAGTAGGGACATAATAACAGTCTTTTAAGTACTAAATCTAAAGCCAGATGGATAAGTCGAAGAGGGATATGTTCCCATGGCCACTGCAGCAACTCCTTGCTCCGATTTTTGATGCGTATGGGATCATCTCACCATCCCTCAGCCTCCTGCTATCCTCAAGATCCTATATGAAAGTGCACAAATGAGCACTAGAACCAGAGTCAAGCACCCAACTGGATGCAGAAGAAATTGTAAGGTTAGATTCAATAACGAGCATACCTCCAGAAGGACATGTCTCCTTCTTATTCTTTCAGGGTGGCCAGGTAATGTAGGGCAGTTCCGCTTTCAATGGCCGTCAATATTATGCAATGGAAAATACTTTTCTTTGCCATCAGTAGCCTTCTTCTTCAGCTCTGCCTTCCTTTTCTTTTCACCTTCCACCTTCTGCTTTTTCACAGACTTCTTCTTCTTTCCAAAAGACTTTTTTCTTAAGGAAGAAGTCCTATTCCATAGCAAGTACTGAGCCTTTAGAACCTTTCATAGAAAGCTCAGCAGTAACCAGCATATTCATAAGCTCGGCCAAGAGTATTCTGAAGTTTATGCATGTGGTAAGTTCATGATGAATTGCCCATATGCATCAGTCAAGGATTGCAGTATTATATCATTCTACAGATCCTAGTCCTGACTTCACTCCGAGCTTCTTAAGCTCTTCCAAGTCCTTGATCATTCATCAGATAATGATCTTGGACTGACTGCCCTATCATGCATTTTAGCCTTAAATAGTCATTTATTGACCTGATATTTGGCTGCGCAACTCTATCCACCAAACAACTCTTGTAGGTGAGCCAATATTTGGTGGGCAGTCTTGATATCTTCATGTTGGTGCTGAAGCTCATCAGACATCGAGCCCAATATGTAGTATCTGACCTTGTTATCTTCATCCATTCATTTGTCAAGAGATGCTCTCTATTTAGCAGACGGACGAGCTAGTAAGGTGGGAGAATCCTGGTCCAATACATGAGTCAACTTTTTAAAATCCAAAATGATTTTGAAGTTTTGAAGTCAATCCTTGTAATTGGATTCGGTCAGTCTATGGGTGTCCAAGATACGGACTAGTGGGTTGGATGCAGATATTTTTCTTTTTTCTGTAGATAGTCAAAGTTTCTAATTAGATTTTTATAATTAAGACTTTACCAATTTATTTAAAAATTTAATTTTAAATAAATTAGTTTTCACTTTTTTCTTGGGTCCTTACACTTCCTCTGTAGAGATGCAAAAATCTCCATGATTACTGATTTCTAGAGGATGGTGTAGTCCCACCAACTGACTCATCACCTCACCTAATAATTATTGATGATGGGTTAGCCAATGAGTAAACAACTCTTGTCCAATGATTCTCTAATCATGATGCACTCAAGCTCGATCTCTAATTCATGAATCTCACCATGCCCAAAATATTGATCCACTCCTTAGTTAAGTCAAACCCACCATTTGCACAGATTGGATTCCTAATTGGGTCTCTCACCGTATCTGAAATATTGAGCCAAATCTATCCTCCAGCCCGTAGCATCCAATGCCTAATAGACATGGTTACATCTTTCCGATGCAACTAAACCACTGTGACCAGTCGAGAATAATCAACCTCGGATAGGGCCCGCATATCTACAATGGTGGAAGACCTTTAGACTTAATCTTTTCTTAGGAAAGATTTGATTTAGGTCTCATTAAACTCTCTTAGTCATAACAATTATGACTAACCTAGTGGCATGGGTTAGCTTAGATTATTAGCCACCTTAGATCAGGACTGAGTTGACAAATATGGCTAGGTAAGTTAGATCGATGGCCATTAACTCGATAAGAATGCATTTGAGTTGAGTAGCTCCTAATTAAAAATCAGTCGGTCGTATCTACCAAACTTATCTTAGACACCAAATTATTGAGCCAGAACCAATCAGATTAGCCTACAATCCAGACTCTAACCACTGATGCCTAATTAGGTCTTAACTTGATCGATCACTCATGTGACTCAATCTTGATCCAGACTTAATCCTATTAGGTTGGTTAATTTAAGCACTCTTGATCCCATCTAACCAACTCTTGATTTGGTTTGATCAACCACTAGACCTAATTGAGCTACCCAAGCCCGAACCCAATTTTATGAATATGTCTTAGATCCAAAAATTCTTAATTTTAGATCTAATATATTTTATAATCTTAATTCTTAATTAAGTTTAGGGTTCATAAACAAAATATATAAATAAAATCCTAGGATTTTAGGATCTAGGATTTTATAGAAAATAAGTTTTTGATTTTTTATTAAGGGCGAACATGCAGCACCCCTACACAACATAAGAATACCCCATCGAATGAGAGGAGATGGCCTATAAACTCTACTTCATTCTTATAATCGGACGGCCAAGGAAAATGCCTTAATCAGAAACATGATAAATCTACAAAACTAGTTAGATCTACATCATATATCACATATAAAAATTGATCTAGCTAAAAATATATTTTACATACATCTCATGTATCATATCATGCATGTTTTTTTATCTAAATTATCTCATAAATATCTAAAAAATAAGATTAAAATCGATCATATCAAACTAAAATTTATTCTAGATAATTTCGTAGAATTATTCTATAACTAGTCTAAACATGCATCTATCATATCTCATATGAACAAATTAAATAAATTTATTTTTTATTTTTTAGATCTAATTATAATATTTATAATATTAAAAATAATAAATAAATAAATTTAAAAATTATAATTAATTAAATTAAAATTATGATCATGTTAGACTATATAGAATAATTCTATTCCTAGTCTAGTCATGCATCTCATACATCTTAGATCTAGATTATTTAATTTTTAATTTTTTAATTTTAGATCTAATCACATCTCATGTGATATTTAAAATCATCTAATTATCAGATAAAAATTAAAATAAAATTAGATCTATTGTATTTTGGAATCTGGCTCTGATACCAGTTGAAGAGAAAAATCCTATTTTCCTGGGTCAGGTTCGTTCAGATCTGATTGGATTAAGAGAAATATTTCAATTTTTTTTTTTTAAATTCTAACTAAACCTAAGACTCTTCAAATCTGATCTTATTGATTTAATAAAAAAATAAAATTAAATTAAATCTAATTTAATTATATCTTTGTTATGGGTAATCCTATTATCCTATGATGATTTCGATGTTTGCCTGAGGTTCTGGATGTAGCCACGCAAGTGCCTGGCCTCTATCGATATCCACTCAAGTAGGATCTAGAGATCTTCTCCTTCTCAATCTATTCTCCAAAAATTAGATCTGGATCTGATCTTAAAAATCTTCAAAATGACTTTTGAAGATCAATCGTTGTCTCTTGTAGCAGTGCTGTCTTTTTCCTTTCCTATCATCTTTCACTTGGTTGGATCGCACCTAACTCATGCCCAAATCCTCTTGGGCATGGAGAGGAGAGAGAGGGCCCAAGTATGGCATGGAGAAGGAGTGAGAGGGGCTATGTGGCATGGGCTAAGAAAGAAGCTCTTTCAATCTAGGCGCAGATAGGGTTTTTATAGATCCTGCTGTGCCATGCAGTGCCACATCATCCCGACCAATCATGGCCCTTTATGCAATCAGATCTAAATCTGATTAGTGGGATGACATCATCTGATCTAATCAGATTAGAGTACCTCAAAATCCTTCTTAGATGGCACCAAGATTGGATCAAACAAGACTCTTTGGCACCATCAAGTTTGATTCCTTGAAGCAACCGGAGTCCCATCTGTATGGGACTCCAATCCTTATCCACATGGGGCACACGCCTCCCTAGGCATGCACCCTTTGTCTCTCTACCTTTTAGTGGAGGGATAAGGGTCAAAGTTCTCTCCTATGGGTGCATGACACATGGGCAGATGTCTAAGTATCAAAGGTCAATGTTTGACCAAAGTCCAAAGATAAGATTTAGCAGGTTATAGAAAATGGTAGGTGTTGTCTCAAATTTATCTCATAAATTAAGACAACTTTTTTCTAACTTGGACAAGCTCCAGTCAGACCAAGTAAAGATTTCTGAGTGAGTCCAAACATATTTGGCTCAGTCGAGATAAGCTTTAATGATTGTTAAAGGAGAACATTAGGCTTAATTATGTGCTAGCATGATTTTCTTAAATCTAATTGCATATTATTCAAATTAATTAAAATGGGTTAGTCTAATTGATGATATCTAGATCTAAACTCTTGTTTGTGTGATCCAATTAGATTCAATTTCGTATGATAATGGAAAATGTCCAGATCTCTATCATCGACATCATCAAAATACCTTCTGATGGATCAGAACTTTTCTGATTCAAACAACTAGTATGATCGATCATCCAAATCATTCTAATTGCTCCCAAAATCCACCAGTGACACCTAGCAGCATATGGTGGCAATCTATCAGAACTGAAAATAAACCTCTCGGTGGAGTTTTCTGTGTGATTAAGTTACTCTTTCTTGAGCCCCGATCGGATTAGAGTTAAGGTGATCTCGTCAAATCCTAATATCTGTCATATGAATTAATCATTCGATTCAAGTCCAATGTAAAAAACCCTAATAGAAGCTCTTTCTATTATTTAACTCTGTCATGACCATAGGCTTATGGACTTGATTCTCATGATCATCATAGGGCTGCTCCTCATCTACCAAGGTAGATAGATCCCCTATTGGTGCAATCCAATTTCTACAATGAATATGTTATAGCCAACATACACCTGAGGGTTCTGAATGACTAGGAGATTGAGTTATGGTGTAGTCAAATTATAACACCCTTAAGGTAAACTACCGATGCACCTCATGTCAATGAACTAGATACACTACTGCAGCTTCGAGCCAGTCATCGACGAGAAGGTAGACTTTCTGATGACTACTCAAGGTGATCATGCTCAGTACCCTCATTCTCTAATGAGTACCTATACTCTCACTCTGGTATATCTACACCGTAGACTCAAGACTCATCTATCCTAAAGAAGCGATCGTACACCAACCTTCTAGATCAATCACCATCCTCATGATGATCCTATGTTCGGAAGCATTTTATTAGTTAATAATGAAAATTCATGTCTTAAATTTTTAACTCTTGAAAATATGAACTATCATTACCATTCACTCAAGGAATGTATCACAAACACTTTCAAATACACACTACGATAGAAAATAATCAATTTTATTATTTATAGCCAAAATTATAATTTTGCTCTTAGAAGTGTATTATAAGTGTCAACCAATCTGGCTTCTAGGGCACACATATCTAACACTACTAGCTTAGGTTCGAACCTATGGGGTTACATACATAAGATATTATAATCTGATCAAATAGTTGATCAATGATTTAGAATCATTCTAAGGTCAAACAATCGATATGACTGATGTTTGACCTAATGCAAGTATTGTAGGAGGATCGATTAGCAATTGGATTGTTAATTATTTCAATTTGATTGAGCATTTGGGCTCAAGTCTAATTAACTTAGATTCAATTAAAATTGGTCTGGACTTTATTGGATTGAGTCTAATGTGAGGATTTGTGATGCTCCCAAGACTTGGAAGGCCATGAGATGAGTCAGAGGGTTGGCTCTGGGGATTTCAGGGGCTTAGTTGATGCTTCGAAGACCTAGAATACAAGATAAAGTAGAAACCAAAGTCAAAAAATCAAAACTATAGAAAGAATATTTTTCGTAGGTTAGCTGGCTTAGTCCAAAATTGGATCGATTAAGTCTTAGTGCATAGGCAAAATAAAGAGCTGCGCTATCGAAATTGCTGGCATGGCATAGAACTGGGCCGACTCAGTTTTAGACTAAGCCAACCTAGTGGAACTTAGCCAGCTCAGTGCTGAGACTGAGCTGGCTTAGTGTGTGGGCAGAGTTATGTGAGGGTCTATTTTGGGCTAGGATCTAGATTGATCCTAGGGATCTTAAGCTCTAGTTTGAGAGATCTTAAGGTGGCTAATTCATGTATGGATCGGTTCTAGATCCAGAAGATGAGAGCATGGGAGATATGGATGTATATAGGCTCGATGAGTGCTTTCATGTATTGGATTAGCTGAAAAGTTTTTTGGTCGGGCCTAATAGCTATGTATAAATACATAGGTTGTATTAGGATTTTCAAGGTTAAAATCAATATAGATCTTTTCTCTCTTAACTCTCTTCTTCTCTTCTCTCTAAAGTTGCCGCCCTAGGGTTCTTCAGGGTTCTTGAAGAACCCCTAGGGAAGGGGGCATCTCCCTCAAGCCCAAGAAGGAAGGTGCCCCATCATAGATTCAGGTGGAGGATCGATGGTTTGCTTCCCATAGAGAACATCATAACTTCCTTCAGATCCGTGCTAAAGATCAGGAGCTTACGCAACATGATATCGATGCTTGTGATGTCAAGGATGATTGACGTTCGAGTGATATCATGGGTCTACAATTTGGTATTAGAGCTAGGTGACGCCTAGGATATTGTGGACGATAATATGGTATCAAAGCCTGATGGTGCATGGAAGAAAAGGAGAAGTCGTACAAGGTAAAATAAAAAATCTGCACAAGGATTTCATGGTATGTCTCAAATCTACCTTGTTATTGCTGTGGTTTGGCCAACTGGAAGCAGCGAGTTGAAGGTGGAGGTTGAGAGGATTAATGGAAAGGAATTTTTCTGGGGTGAAAGGATTTGGTGCATGATTTACTGATTGATCTTGGTGGAAAGATCAAGATGTATGATGATTATGTGACAGGCAGGGAGCGCTGGAGTACTGTAGTAGCATTTTTCTGAAGATGCAGGGCTAAGAGAGGCTCGACAATGCAGCAACTAAGGGAGGTCTCTTAGTAGAGAGCATCAGGATTCTCTAGGAAGATGGGCAGTGTGGAGCTGTTGAAGAGAGGTTATTCAAGAAGTAATGGTTAAAGGAATGCTGAAGAAGCGACTATACGCCCTTTGGTGTCTGAAAGGTGGGAAAGTAGTCGAAGATGTATTCAGTGGTTCGATCAGAGCATGAATTTATGGAGCCTTGGGAGTGATGGAGATGGATGATCCATGGAGGTCTAGTAGGTTAGGGTTGGATGGCTGTAGAGCAGTGCAGAGATGAGTCAGGGAGCGCTGGAGTGCTGCAGTAACACTTTCCTAAAGCCATAGAGCTGAGAGAGGCTTGGTGATGCAGTAGTTGAGGAGTGTATCTCAGTAGAAAGTGTCAGTGGTATCTCAGAGAGATCGAGTGCAGGTCTTAGGGAGAGCTAGGAGGTCTCAGAGAGCGCCAAGAGGTCTTTAGCAGTCGAAAGTATCATGGATCAGGTTTTTTCTGTAGGGGCATCAGGAAGGGTCATGGTTCAGATGGAGGATAGTTCTTCAGGTGCAACTGAAGTGATGGCTGATGTAGGAGTAGAAGAGAAGGACTAGGATCGGGTTTTCTAGGGTTCAGTCGCTGGTTTCAGAAGAGTTGGATGAGCTTTTGAGTTTCAGAGGTGCCCGCAGGTTGCGGAGGTATTTGAGATAGCTTCGAAGGGATCCATGGAGCATGGAGAGTTCGAAAGGGCAGTGACAATATTCGAGGTGTAGCAGTAGGCTCAACAGTACAGCATTGAGTAGTTGGCCTCGAGGGACTCGATGATAAAGTCAGCTTCTACGGCATCAGGTCGACTTTGGATATAGGTGGAGCTCCATAGCGGTGGCTTCATAATTGGAGAGAAATTTGACATGAGTTCAGAGTAGAGGGGTGTGGGAGGATCGATATCCTAGCACCCCATCGGTGATGCACAGTTTTAGATGGAGCGGCATATGTAGGAGAATAGGCATAGTTCTGAGGAGACCATGTTAGGATTTGTAGCGAGCGCCAGTGCAGGAATGTTGCAGGTTCTCCAGGAAAGTGCAAAAAAAGTAATGCAACTGCTAAGCAAAAGAGATCCTACAATTCTAGGATGGTGCAGAGGTGCAAGCTAAGGTCTTCAACGGTGGAGGCGGTCATTCCAAAGGCCTCAAAGGTGCACAACAGCTGAAGAGGATTGGCAGAGGCGATGTTTGCACATGTGCTGTCGAGTGCGTAGGGAGAGTGTGATCGTGCAGGAGGACATTGCCGAGGGATTTGCCAAGGCTTGGAAGCACTAGGATGGAGATTGGTATCAGAGCTAGGTGATGCCTGGGATGTTGTGGACGATAATATCTAATTGGTTTATTGGATAAGTCAATTGCAAGAAAAATAAGTTCTTATTAAACTAGAACTTAAGTGTACCTAATTTCTAATTTGATTAGAAATTAAATCAAATTTAAATTTGATTAAATGTAATTTAATAAGACTTCTAATTGTATTATGATTTTCTTTTAATTAGATTAACTCAAATCTAATTTAAATGAGATTTAAATTGGGTTTGACCTAGTCTACATTGGAGAGTCCTAGTTTGACTAAGACTCTTTCCTTCATCCTTCCACCACCTAAGAAAGATCCCACGCCCATTATATTTTTAATTCTAGATTTTTTTGAGTTTCTCCATGCCTAAGAGAGGTTCTCCATGCCCCCTATCAGGTGTTTTTTCGAAATTTTATTTGACTTGGTCAAATAAAGAAAGATGTTAAGACTTGGACTCTATTTGATAGAGTCCTAATTCTCCAAAACACCTCCTTTCCTTATGAAATTTTTTTCTCATGCCTCCCTTACTTTTGTGTGCATATTTTATTTTATTTTGTACGTGGTTTCCTGGTCCTCACACCAAAAATAGGGAGGGAGGCATCCAAGAGTTGGATGCCTCCTAAAACTCCTCCTTAGGTTTGACCTAGTCTTCCTTATCTAATTGGGGCACCTCCCGTGAGATGGTTTGAGGATGTAAAAAATCTTAGAATATTCATGGAAAAAACCAAAGTAAAAGGAGGAGAAGGCATGGTGCTTTGGGATTCTAAGATTCTTGGAGGAGGGCCTTTCTTTTGGACAACAAAGGTTGATGTCTTGAAGAGACAAAAGTAAGAGAATATTGTCTTCTCTTGTATTTTTTTTTTATGTTTCTCCCTTCTTATTTTATATGTAATTTTTATATGATAAAAATATGAGAGAGAGTGGGTGAGGGTGTGGGGGATGGATGCTCCAAGGAGTTGGGGCATGGTGATCTCTTTTGGGTATGATTTGATCATGTCCTGATGAGAAGAAAGAGAAGAGAAAGTAGTTTTCTCTTAGGACTCTTTTGTGAATCCTTTCTTCTTAATTTTTGTATAAAATTTTTCATGAAAAAAAATCAGAGAGAAAGAGATCTAAAAGTATGAAAAAATAATTGAGGAGAAGGTCTCCTCTTGTCTTGGCATGGAGATGCATTCAGGACATCAAAGGTTGATATGCTGAAAGAGAAGATCTATCTTCTCTTAGGATAATTTTTGGATCTTTTTATTTTTCTGATTTCTGGGAGATCTAAGGGTTATACTTCTCCCTCAATCCTTCTTGTATTCTTTATCTCTTGGAAGGTCTAAGAGATTTGAAGAATATCTTTTTGATTAACCATCAGGAGGGATCTATGAGAAGCTAGCACTTCGAGTGGATCTTCATTTGACGAACCTTCAATCTATGTTGCAGCCTCCTATGGATTATATATAGAGGCCAGATGCATGTGTAGCTCCAAGCAATAGGAACAACAAAGAGACTCAATTGTGGTATTCTCGATCCATGCAAAGGTAAGGATAAGATCTCTTTACTAACCTAGATATGATCTAGGGTTTCTAAAATAGTTCTAGATCTAGGTATTGATTTGATCAATACCAACTTTTCATATTTTAATTTTCTAGTTTATGTTTGCATCATGGCATATTGTAGATCCTGGATGTAGGGTTTAATGATCAGATCACATGCATATTATAGGTTAAATTATTTAATCTATATCTTTCACTGCTTGTAAATTTGAAAAAATTTTGAAATGCATGCATGAAATCCTGCATATTTTTGAATAGTGATATCAGAGCATCTATATTCTTTTATGATATGATCATATTTTGTATGAAAATAAATTTAAAAATAAAATCTTAAATATCATACATACTAACATAAGGTTGTCCTGTTATAAGGTTAACCCTTTACAATGAAAAGGTTGTCCTAGTATGTGCTGATCTGTAAATCTAAATCATGAATAAGTTAGATTAGATCTAAGTAAATTTATGATTTAATTTTTTAATTTAAATCTAAAATAAAATAGTTATTAGATCTATTTTAGATTATTTATATTAGATCTAAATAATATCAAGATTGTACATATTGATTATAAGGTTATCCTGCTGTAAGGTTTGCCCCTTACAGTGTAGAGATTATCCTAGTATATGCTGATCTGAGAAATTATAAATTATAAATATATTAGATAAGATCTAAAATAATTTATGATTTATTTTTAAATTTTAAATCTAGTATTAATTAGTTTATGATCTAATTTTGATCATTTAGATAAGATCCATGTGATATGTTTTCTGTTTAGATCTAGATCCTTATGTTGCATATGTTGGATATGTAGCTTTTGTTTTTAAGTGTAGAATGAATATATATAACATATTTGATTTATGAAATTTAAATTGCAAACTTATTTTCTATAAAACCCTAGATTTGAAACCCTAGGACATGATCTAAACACTAAAATAAATTAAATCTAAAATCATATATTGAATTTGATTCAATATAAAATATTTATACTTGAAAATATTTCAAAACTTGAAATTAGAAACTAGTTTTGAGGCTCCAGATTCTAACCCATAAGCCTTGAACTTAATTAAGAATTAAGTGATTGTTTAGGATCTAGGTTTGTGATTTGAAGATCCTAAGACAATTTCATAAAACATGGATTAAAGGGTTATGGGTTAGCCTAATCAGGTCCTTAATTGGGTTAGACATAAGGTTAGATTAAATATGAACTAAGTTAAAAAATTGATCAAACCTAATTAATAGTTAATTAGGATTAGATCATTTCTTTTCAATAGATCAATTCTATAGTTATAGTTGATCATAGTCCATATATCTAACAAATGGACCTGATCATGGCTCGCTGGTTGAGCCCAAATCTTCAGGCAGACTAAATGAAAATTGATAAATCAATTGGTGTCTAAGGTAAGTCTGACATTTATGATCGGTGGTTTTTAATTGGCAGTCCACTTACCTAGCCATTTTTGATAGTGTCTAAGGCAAGCTTTGGCAAACCCTCCCATCGATCTCACTTACTTGATCAATGTGGTTAATCAATTTTTGATTAGGTTGCTCATTAACTCATGCTAACCCATATCACATAGGCAAATCAGTGAGACTAATTTTGATTAGCAAGATTGATTTTGATCAATAAGACTAATATAGATGCCCATGGACTGAAATTGATCCTAGTCCTCATCAATGACTTGAGAAGTTGGTGGGAGGATTTGATTTGGTGAAGTTAGTGGGAGCAATTTGGTCCATGCCTTCTCCATCCTTAAATCATAAATAAAATTTAAATTCTCTAAAATTATTAGATCATTAAAATGATAAAGTTATGGGGATAGTTGAGTCATAGCCTCCCATTAAGGTGTTTGATAATGGATCCATTAACTCAATTATCATTGAAGGCCCATAAGCTTGGTGCTTATTGACTAATGGAAATATTATTTATCATATGACGACTTGGATGTATCTCTCTAATAGTGGTTAGGTTGATCGACCATAGTTGGGCTTAATCATTCGTTGGTTAAATGCACTAAGTATCGTCATATTAATGGTTGGACCTAATCAGATCCTTGCAATGGAGGCCCTAGCCTACTGATTAGGTTTCTAGGGTAAAATTAAATTACTAGAAGTTATTTAGAAAATAATTGATTAAAGAACCTACCCATAGATGCACATGGGTTAACCGCATGAGCTCAGAAGTGGCACTCCCAAGTCTTAAAAATATGAGAAGATAGATCATGAAAAGACAGGAGCGAGTCGGAAGAAAAATCAGCTCTCCTAGCAAAGTTCAAAAACTAGGCTGGCTCATCCTGACATTGAGTCAGCTAAGTTGAAAACTGGACCAGCTTAGTCCAAGACTGGGTCGGCTAGGTTTTAGAGAAAAATTCAAACAAAAAGTAGCATTTTTGGGCTATTGGCATAGTACACAACTGGGTTGGCTCAGTCTGGGACTGAGCCGACCTAGTCGTAGGTTAGCTGGCTCAAATTTCATGGGTTATTATTTTATGTACGTGGATTATTTGGATTTGGAGAGTTTTTCTACGAGCTTGGGCTTGACTCTTTGTAAAGTATATATACTGAAAATAGGTCAAGATTGTAAGTGTACTGAAATATATTGAATAAAAGCTCTTTTCTTCCAAAAATCTCTTCTTCTCTTCTTCTCTATTCCTTGAATTGTTTGATTGTGCTTCTATAGAAATCTCTGAGAAGTACTTCCTTATTGCTTGGCTAATCACCGATGGTAATGTCAATCCATGTGGGAAGAGTGTGCATTTTTGATAATTAATATCAGAGCGGTGTTGTGTGGAAGGAAGAAAAACATCTAGGGTTTACTACATTTAGGATCTGTTGCACCAAATTTTATCCTAAAACTTCTAGTTTGCTTCGTGATTGTCTCTAGATTGAGGTGGAGATTGTTTATATGGAGGAATGATGATATAGAGGTTTAGAAAGAGGATCTAGGGCTAGTTAGATCTTCTATGAAGGATAGTTTTACTGGTGTATGATCATGAAGGGTGTTAGGGATCTATTCTTGACTTGTTTGAAGTCATGGGATCAAGTGGATTCAAGATGGATTTTGAGAAGTTTGACGGCAAGGGAAACTTTACCCCATGGCAGCAAAGAGTAAAGGACTTGTTGGTTCAGCAGAGGATCTACAAGGTCTTGACAAAAGAAAGGCCAAAAATGATCAGTGCTGAGGATTGAAAAGAGTTGAAGAAAATTGCTTTTAGCACAATCCAGATGTGCTTGGCTGATCAGGTTTTGTCCGAGGTTTGCACAGAAATTACGGCAAAGGGGCTCTAGGAGAGACTGGAGAACACATACATGGGGAAGAACATGACAAACAAGCTATGGTTGAAGAAATAGCTGTATAGTCTGAGGATGTCCGAAGGTGGAGATCTTATTGCACATATCCAAAGGTTCAATCAGGTGTGTTTTGAGGTGATGAGTATGGATGTGAAGATTAACAAGGAGAGAGCATTGCTGCTATTATGTTCTCTCCCAAATTCATATGATGGTCTCATAACAACTTTAGTTTATGGGAAGGAGACCTAAAACTATGAAGAGGTTGCTGGTGTGCTCAGATCAAATGAGCAAAGAGAAAAGATCTGCAAGGAAGACCCTACGTCTGAGATCTTGGCTGTGAATGAAAGACAAGGAAGATCAAAGGAAAAGATAAGAGGAAAATCCAAGGATAGATCAATGTCTTGGGATCAGAGGATGATGACATTGAAATATTATAAATGTCATCAGCCTGGACACCTGAGGAGAGATTATCCCCTTTTGAGAGTAGAGAAAGGGAAGGCCAGCAAGGGAGATGATACGACTTCTGTGAGCAATGGAGAAGACCTGCTAGTTGTGTTAGATGGATCCATAGAGTATGAAACTATGTGGATATTGGATTTAGCATGCTCACACCACTATACTTCTCATCGAGAGTGGTTTGCTACCTACCAGAAGGTTGATGGTGGAAGTATCAGTCTTGGAGATGATCACCTATGCAAAGTAGCTGGAATTGGCTCTATCAAGGTGAGGATGTAATTATCAAATGTCAGGCATGTACCAGAGTTGAAAAAGAATTTGATATCTTTAGGCTACTTGGAGGAGCAAGGTTATGCTTTTAGTAGCCAGGCTGGGAGTGGATGTCTAAAAATTTTTAAGAAAGCTTTGGTGGTGATGAGAGGTAGAAGACTAAGCAACAATCTTTATAAAATAGAAGGCTGGATGATAAATGATAGTGTAGAGGTGCTAGTAGTGGCACAGGAGAAGTAGATTTAATATCAGTTGTGGCATTATTGGATGGGTCATATGAGTGACCGTGGGTTCACTGATCTAAGCAGAAGAGATATGATCCCAGCCCTGAAGAAGGAGGGCATAGATCTTTATGAGCCGTGCATCTTTGGCAAATAGCATATGATAAAGTTTGCCAGGAGTACCAAGCACAGCGAGGGAGTGCTGGATTTAGTGCACTCGGATGTGTGGGACCAGCTCTTCCATCAACTAGAGGTGGACCAAAATACTTTATCACTTTCATTAATAATTTTTCAAGGAAGGTGTGGGTTTATCTGATCAGAGAAAAATCAAAGGTATTTGTCTAGTTCAAAGCCTAGAGAGCTGAAGTAGAGAAGGAGTCAGAAAAATGGGTGAAGTGTCTGAGGTTGGACAATGGAAGAAAGTATACTAGCCTGGAGTTCAGGAGATACTGTGAGGAAAATGACATTAAATGCCATTACATGATGAAGATGACTCCTCAGCAGAATGGTGTCCCAAAAAGGATGAACTGGACATTGATCAAGAAGGCATGGAGTTTGAGGCTGCAGACATCACTCCCAAAGTTCTTTTGGAGTGATGCTCTAACTTTTTCTTATTTTCTTATGAACAGATCCCCTCATTATAAGCTGAATGGAGGCATTCTAGAGGAGGTTTGGAGTAGAAAGAAGGTGGAGCTTAGCCATTTGAAAGTCTTCGGTTGCACAGTCTATGCACATGTAGAGGCAACCAAGAGAAGTAAATTAAATCCAAAATCTTGAAAGATGACATTCATAGGGTATCCACAATGAGTTAAGGGGTACCTGCTGTGGGACTCTCAGGCATAGAAGTTGGTGATCAGCAGGGATGTTATCTTTGATGAGAAGAGCATTTTAAGGAGGTCTGGGATAGATGGAATTGGAGAAACAAAGGTGAACAGCGGTGGCTAGTCAGAGAATAATGGCATGCAGGTTACATCCACTTATAGGAGTGTTCCTATTGGGGTGGAGCTAGGTAGAAAAGTATTATCTCAAATTAAAAATCAGTATGGAGGGCCGGTAGTTCAAATGGATGTGCAAGAGCAGCCACAAACATCAGGCAGAGATGTGCTAGTGGGAGTAGCTTTGCACAAGCCCCAGCATACTATTAGGAGGTCGGTCAGATATGGCATTGATAAGGTTATCTCCTATGCACTCATCACTGCTAATGGAGATCCAGAGAATTATGCAGAGGCCATGGAGAGTGAGGATTATGATTCATGGATGCAGGCCATGATGGAAGAGATGGAATCACTTGAGAAGAATCAGACATGGCAGTTGGTAGATCTTTCAGAGGGTGCTCTACCTATTGGCTCAAAGTGGATGTTCACAAAGAAAGAAGCACCTTCAGAACAAGATGGACTTAGATTCAAAGCTAGGCTGGTAGCAAAGGGATACTCACAAAAGAAAGGGATTGACTACATAGAAATTTTCTCTCTTGTGGTGCGTCATACATCTATTCAAGTTTTGCTGTCACTGGTGGCATAGCATAACATGAAATTAGAACAGATGGACGTGAAGATGGCCTTCCTTCATGAAACTTTGGAGGAAAGAATCTACATGAAGCAGCCAGATTGTTTCATAGAGATGGGATAGGAAGAAAAGATGTGTTTACTTAGGAAGTTTTTGTATGGCTTGAAACAATACCCTCATCAGTGGTATTGAAGGTTTGATAGATTTATCTTGAGCTTGGATTTCAGCAGATGTAAACGTGATTGTTGTATCTATGTTAAGGATGTAGATGAGGAGGATGCCCTATACCTCTTATTATATGTAGATGATATGCTCATAGCCAGTGAAAGCATGGATATTGTGAAAAGGTTGAAAAGGGTATTATCATCTGAGTTTGAGATGAAAGATTTGGATCCAACTGAGAAAATCCTTGGAATGGAGATTTGCAGAGATAGGTGCAAAGGAGTGCTCCATTTATCATAAGAAAAATATATCCAGAAGGTTCTAGAGAGGTTTGGGATGGAGAAGGCCAAACCTACAGAGACACCATTCCCAAGCCATATGGCTCTCTCTGTTAGATATATGTGCCCTAGAAGCCAGAATTGGCTGACACTTGTAATACACTTCTAGGGGCAAAATTATAATTTTGACTATAATTAATGAAATGGGTTATTTTCTATCACATATGTGTATTTAGTGTCTGTGATATATCCTTTGAGTTAATGGTAATGATAATTCATATTTTCAAGAGTTGAAAATTTAAGACATGAATAATCATTATTAACTCATAAACAGCTCCCGACCATAGGATCATCACGAGGATGGTGATTGATCCGGAAGGTTGGTGTACGATCGCTTCTCTTTAGTAGATGAGTCTTGAGTCTACGGTGTGGAGACACCGGAGCGAGAGTACAGGTACTCGTTAGAGAACGAGGGCACTGAGCGTGACCACCTCGAGTAGTCATTAGGGAGTCTACCTTCTCGTCAATGACTGACTCGATGCTGCAGTAGTGTGTCTGGTTCTTTGACCTGAGATGCATCGGCAGTTCACCTTGAGGGTGTTATAGTTTGACTACACCATTACTCGGTCTCCTAGCCATATGGAACCCTGAGGTGTATGTTGGCTATAGCATGTTCATTGTAGGAACTGGATTGCATCAAGATGGGATCTATCTACCTCGGTGGTAGAGGAGTAGCCCTATGATGATCATGAGAATCAAGTCCAGAAATCCATGGCCATGGTAGAGTGAAATAATAGAAAGAGTTTCTATTTAGATTTTCACATTGGACTCGAATCGAATGATTACATCATATGACAGAGACTAGGGTTTGACGAGTTCACCTTAACCCTAATCTGATCGGGGCTCAAGATAGAAGAACTTGAATCACACAGGTAGCTGCACCAAGAGGTTCGCATTCAGCTCTGATGGGTTGCCACCATATACTGCTAGGTGTCACTGGTGGATTTTGGGAGCAATTAGAATGATTTAGATGATCGATCATTCTAGCTGTTCGAATCAGAAGAGTTCTGATCCATCGAAAGGAGTTTCGATGATGTCTATGATAGAGATCATGACATATCCCATTACCATACAGAACTGAACCTAACTGGGTCACACAAACAAGGGTTTGAATCTGGTGATCATCAATTGAACTGATCTAGTTCAATTGATCTGAATGAGATTCAATTAGGTTCAAGGAAATCGTGCTAGCACTCGATTGAACCTAACGTTCTTCTTTTACTATCATAAATAAGTTGTCCTGACTGAGCCAAAGGAGTTTGTGCTCAATCAGAGGCCTTCATATGGTCTGACTGGAGGTTGTCCAAGTCAGAATAGGTTGTCTTATTTGTAAGACATTACCTGCCATTTTTGGTCACCTGCCATTTCTTGTTCTTTGACTTTGGTCAAAAGTCTACCTTTGACTGGTCAAACGTTGACCATTCACCCTTTGACTTTTGACCACATGTCATGCACCTATTGGAGAGCTGGTGGGGGCCTTGTCCCCCTGCCAGAACCTGGCAAGGAGAAGGGCGCACGCCAAGGGTGGCGTGAGCCCAAGTAGGAGGCGCCTAGGAGTCCTTGTTGGACAAGGACTCCACCTCCCTTTTGGATTCCAATCAGAGTTCTACTAAGAATCCAGTTTGACTGGTCTTAGGCGCCCTCTAAGGAGGAATCCAGGGGTCTCTTTTTCAACCAATCAGATTTAGATCTGATTTCACAAAGGGTTGTGATTGGTTGAGAGGAAGAGGAGTTGGATCACAAGAGGTCTATAAATAAGACCCTGCGCCCAACCCTAATCCTAAGTGAATTCAATAGAGATTTCCCACGTCCAAGGCTGCCTCTCCCCTCCTTCTCCATGCCATACTCTCTTCTCCCCTTGCTCTCCACGTCCAAAAGTGTTTTGGACTTAGTTTGGTGCGATTCAGATCAAGGAAAGGCGATCAAAAGCAAGAAGGCTGCGCTGCTGCAAAAGGACGACTGCAGATCTTCAAAAGAGTTTTGAAGATCCTCCAGATCAGATCCAGATCTGATTTTTGGAGGTGTGATAGAGAAGAAGAGGATCTCCAGATCCAACCCGAGTGGATACCGGTAGAGGCCAGGCGCTTGCGTGGCTAAGATCCAGAACCTTCCGCTGCAATCAGGATCATCTACAGGGTAATAGGATTACCCAAATCAGGTAAATTAAATTTGATTTAATTTATCTTATTTTATTTTATTTATTAAAATAATAAGAATCAGATCTGAAACATATCAAGATCTGATTGAGATCAAGAGAAAATTTTTGAAATATATCTCTTGATCTAATCAGATCTGGACGAACCTGGACCGGGAAATCAGGATTTCCCTTCAACTGGTATCAGAGCCATGGTTCTAAAATTGTTTAGATCTGATTTTAATTTTATTTTAATTAAAAATAAAGTGATTTCAGATGTCACATGAGATGTGATCAGATCTGAAATCAGAAAAATTAAAATTAAATGATTTGGATCTAAGAACATGAAGATATGCATGACTAGTTCTAGAATAGAATAGTTCTATAGAATAGTTTTGCATGTCTTTGATTTAATCTGATTAAATCATATTTTAGATCTTCTTATTTACTATTTTCTGATATTATAAGTGTTATAATAACATCTGATAAACAGCAAATAAAAATTATTTAATTTTAAATATCATATGAGATATGATAGATGCATGACTAGACTAGTTGTAGAATAGTTCTACATAATTGTCTAGATTAGAATTTATTTTGATTAGATCAATTTAAATCTAATTTTTTAGATTATTATGTGATAATTTAGATCTGAAAACATGCATGATTTGATACATGAGATGTATGCAAAATATGCCTTGATTAGATCTAAATTTGTATATGAGATATATGATATAGATCTATAACTGTTTTGTAGATTTACATGTTCCTGATTAAGGCGTTCCTCTTGGCCGTCCGGTCATAAGAACGAAGAAGGGTTTAAAGGCCCTCTCTTCCCATTCGATGGGGTGTTCTTATGACGTGTAGGGGTGCTGCGTGTTCGTCCTTAATCAGAAACCCAAAACTTACTTTCTGCAAAACCCTAGATCCTGAAACCCTAGGATTTATTGTGCATATTTTGTTTATGAACCCAACTTAATTAAGAATTAAGTTTATGGAATATTAATTAGGTCTAAAATTGAGAATTTCAGATCTAAGACATATTCATAATACTGGGTTC